>JANEYF010003553.1:0-49441 GCA_029963845.1 Rhamnusium bicolor | reverse complement strand
TTTTTGTATGAAAACATAAAAACAACAAATTAAAAAATCTACATACTGAGCAGACTTGATCGTTTGTTCGGTTGACATAAGTGAAATTAATAGAGTGTCTGAATTAGCCACGGCAGCAGGTTTAGAAACAGAGATTTTGAGTTCTTTGATTTAAAACAATACTTGTCGCATTTTAAATACCAGCGTACCTTACATAAATCATTCATATTGCAAAACCATGTTTTATAATAAACAAATTTTTAGTAATTTTAAACTTCTTATATACCATTAGTTGTTTAGTGTTTTTTTGATTATTATTTATACTCGCAGCTGAATGTGTGACATCAGACGCAGATGATCTATGCTAAATCACAAAACAAATGAGGGAAGCCACTGTTTGATTTGAATATCTTGAATATGACGTAATACAGATAATCAGGAGAAACAAGTATCGCGAACAAAGGACTGGTGACAAAATTTCCCTAAAACTCGGAGAGCAAATTGTAAAATTTATAAATTTTGTTTTGCAATTTTTTAAATAGAGGCATTGCGTGTGTATTTTTGTGACATCAAAAAGGCTCTGTTTACATCCATTAATAATTTCTTCTGAAATGGAAAACTACTCTGTTAGTGCGCTCAGTACACAAAAAAGAATACAAAATACAACGCCGTATCTAATTTCAGATCGGAATTTTTTGTACGCATGACTGTTGAGGGAACATAAATGTCATAAAATTCATGAGAAATTTGTAAACAATGGAATTTTGTGCTTAGGGAAGACATTTGGTGACTACATAATAATTATAAATTAAAAGTTTAACAATGTAAATGTTTATACTACCTCCCATCCATCCTGCAAAGAAGTCTTTTAAAATCGAAGGCCATTTTTTTGGAGCATAGAAGCTCTAAGTGACAAAACATTTTGAAATATTTTCTTCGAATTTTCGCAAGCTTTAGCATTGTTTATGTTGACATACCACATCAGTGAGTATGCATATTATTTGTCAACTAAAATTTTGTGGATTATGTTAAAATGTTGTCAAGAAAGAACAAGGACTTGCTAACAATCAAAGAAGGGGTGGTCGGCAAATAGTCAAAAAAGATATTCCACCGAATGCCAAGTAGGTATTTTTATTTAGCTAAGCCAAGTACATAAGTAAAGAGTTTTTTTTTATAGTTATCAATGTCTGGACTACAGAACCAAAGAGACGAAATTCTAACCAGAGTAGATCTTCATTACCTGCTAATAATACAATTGCTAGTAGTTCCCTAAACTACCGCTCAAAAATTTGGAAACCAAAAAACTACTATTAGTGATGTAGGACTAGGTGCCCATGAGGGAAAGTACACTCCAAGTGCCTCTGTGCCCGACTTAGCCACTAGGTATTGTAAAAACTAGTACATCTGCATCTGATCTTACATAGTTCAGTACTATGTATAAATAATAAATGAGAGAATAAAACCCTATAAGAAAGAGTAGTTAAAGATATACAGAAATGGTATATTAGAGGATTTTATTAGTAAACCAATTTTTTATAAAATGTCATTTTATATAGTTTCCAAGTGTGTAAGTATAAAGTTTTATTCTTTATCCACAAGGAGTAAATAATTGACATAGATATAAATGTTTCAAAATTATAAATAAAGATAGGTAAAATGGATTATTTATTTAATTTATTCGATAAACATTCTATTTTTACTAATAAATATGTTATAAAATGTCCGTAAATATATCGAGTACTTTATAATTAAAAACTTTTAATATATTAAGAAATACTTAGCAAAATCCATTTATGAGAGAAAAAAGAGCCCTTCATTTCCTGCAGGACCTAACAATATTTTTCACACTAATAAGTCAATACAGATGAATAATGCTACACGAGTTTGGTTTTTACTTACTCTGTAAATAGAGCATAACGGTGACCCATTTACACACACACACACACACTGCTTTTGTGTCTGTGCAAAAGGAGTGACTAAGCTTCTGTCCATTTACAGCATAGTTTATAGTTTAACCCACCAGGGTTAGAGGTCACAGCCTTGGTACCTGCTTTGCCACTATCAGTCACTAAGACATCAATGATGTCTGTTGTGCTTAGTTTGCTTTAGGCTAGCCTGGTTTGCTATTATTATTTGTCTTTTCCATTACTTATGACATACTGACGAGAACATAAGTTCAAAACCTGGTCTATGTTTAGCTTAGGAAATAGACAAATGATCATAGCTAGCAAACAAGACTTGCAAGTTTAATTCAATACAGGTCGGGGCTTTTGTCCGCTGAGTAGTTGTTTCCTGTAAATCTTATTCAGCACAGTTGCATAATAGACGACTGGGATGGTCGAGCAACGTAGTTGGGCTCTCGCCAAAAAGTTCCAGGTTCAATTCCTGATCGTGGCAGTGGAATTAACTATGAGAGAGTTTACTTCCACTATACACGAATATTGGGAGTGTGTCCATTATCTCTAAATGTGTACACCCTCCCCCGCACAATGCTTGTTTAGGGATACAGGGGATCGTGCTATATGTGGTGTTATTTTCATTATTATAAAAACTCGACAATAATCACAAATTATAACATTCATTATAACGTGAACGCTCACAAAAAAATATATTATGCGTAATAAGTGTTTTGGTATTGAATATTTTTATTGTACTTTAGCTGAAATAGTTGCCTGACAACACCGATGCTCTGTTATAATCACACAAAAAATAATGACTAATTTTCATCATAGTAATAGGAAAAAAAAAAGTCTTTTTTTTTATACAACTTTTTTTAGGGTAGAAAGATTCAAAGTGATGGTGATTTATCCCTCAAAAGGCTATTTTCAGCTTGCTTTGTTATGTAGCTTAATTTTAGTATCCACAAAATAAAAATAATCGATCATTAAAAGTTATAAAATAATAGTACAAATTTTTTTTGGGTTATTAGGTCCAGTCGTAATTAAAACACTATTGTATTAACTTGCCGACGTTTCGGTATACTTTATTACCATCCTCAGGGCACTGTAAGATATAAATAAGTGCTGTAAGTTATTCTATACCTATATGGGTGATAAATTTTAATCCAAACTAATAGAGAGGAAATAATATTCAACAGTTAATTAATTATTCTATAACAGATTATAGAAAACATGTACTTATTATTTTAGGCACTTCAATTATTATTTAGAATTAGTTATATATAAAAATAGGTTAGTGATATATATACATATAAAACAAATACATTAAAATTTAGTGTTTCTCGTGGTATAAAACATAATGGCAGGAACATACTTTGTAACTATAATATTGCGTTTATTGAAAAAATACTCAGTATACTGGCGCATACAGAAATGAAAATTTTATATATTTCTTGAAATATGTGTTATTCTCTGTAGAGGCTGTGACACTAATGAGATTATTTTTTAGTACTGTTAAATTTACTGTAGATAAGTGATGAATAAGTGTTTGGGAACTAAAATGTTTGTTTATATAATAAGTAAACAAGCTTAAAAGTAGAAAGGAACGAAAAGATGTAAATAGGTTGATAATTTTAAAATATCTAATGTATCATAAAGTTTTCATTTTATTAATTAGATTGAAATAACAAGAGTTTAAATTTTCAGTGTCTTTTCTTGAATTTACTGATTCGAATTTTTTAATGTTTATCATTTCTTGAAATTTTCTTTTCAGATTAGATTGTTTACCTATCACCGCGGTTTCGTCAAAGTTAAATTCATGATTTAAAAATTTACCAATGTTCTACCAAAAAGATGTGATATTAAGTTTATTTTTGTTTTTGACATCTCTCATATGTTCTTTTTTCCTTGTTTTTAGATACCTACTTGTTTGACCTATATAACTTTTATTACAATTTTTACATGGTATTTTATATATTAAATTCGATTGTAAGTCTGTTGGTGTGTTTAGTTTTTAATTTGTAAAAAAGTTCTTTTTGATCGTATTTTCAGTTTTAAAAGCTATATTTTTTTTGTTTGACATGAGGACTTTTCTTAACTTTTCCGGAAGATTTCTTACATATGGCAGTTTATAATAAAATGTTGGTTCTGTTAGTAAAGGTCTAATTGGTCCACTATTATTGTTATTCTGTAATATTCTATTGATTAATGATATCGAAAAATTATTTTTGATAAGATACATTTTAATTAGTTGTAAGTTTTTTTCATGAAATTGGGGACTGGATAAATTTATAGCTCTGTGTTTTAAATTTTAATTATATTAAGTTTAGTTTTATCGAATGTTGGGAATTGAAATTTTAAAATCTTTCTGAAAAGGTTGGTTTAGGGTACCAATCACTAAGTATTCTATTCTTTGGTGTTCTTATAATTTCTGTGTCTAAAAATGAAATTTGTGCTCTTCTCAATTTCAATTGTAAATCTAACTTTTCATGAAAATGTTAAAGACGTGCAAAAGTTCTTCGACTTTATCTAGGTATAACTAAGAAAATATCATCAACATACCTTTTGAAAATAGGAACATTGAAAGTCAATTTATTTAAACAAATTTCCGTAACTGTGACATAACTAGGTCCGAACAAACCGGAGACTTACAATTTCCCATTCCTAGCCCATAAATCTGTTTGAAAATTCTCCATTAAAATTAAAATAGTTATCAGTGCAAAATTGATATATTTCCAAAAAATATTTCTAAAGAGATTTCTGTATTTTCTTCAATTAAATGCCATCTATTTTTGATAATGTCCTTTGTCAAACCATAGGTATATTTGTAAATAAAGATTCTACATCTAATGACACTAAAATGTGATTGTCTGTATAGTCTTTCAATAAACTTAATATTATAGTTACAAAGTATGTTCCTGCCATTATGTTTTTATACACGAGAAACACTAAATTTTAATGTATTTGTTTATAATTTTTATATATCACTAACCTATTTTTATATATAACTAATTCTAAATAATAATTGAAGTGCCTAAAATAAGTACATGTTTTCTACAATCTGTTATAGAATAATTAATTAACTGTTCAATATTATTTCCTCAATTATTAGTTTGGATTAGAATTTATCACCCATATAGGTATAGAATAACTTACAGTCAACTTATTTATATCTTACAGTGCCCTGAGGATGGTAATAAATTATACCGAAACGTCGTGAAGTTAATACAATAGTGTTTTAATTTACATTGGACCTAATAACCCAAAAAAATTTGTACTTAGTATTTAAATTGTGGTCTGGAAATTATTATTATGTTATAAAATAATACCTTCACTATCATAAAAAGTGAGAAATAAAAGGTAACTAAACAAAATTTTAATAAAATAATAACAAGAGATAGTTGAATTGACCCAAAAATAACTAAATAAAACATTTTTTTCCTATATTTTTCAGTTTCAATTTTATTTGAATGCTTAAAAAGTCTAAATAAAATTTCTGACAGAAAGGTAAAATATTTTTGGTGAGGTGACTAAAATAAAAATTATGACAATTTTTGTTTAGAGCACGGATGTCATCGTATTAATTTCTTTGCTATTTAATTTACTGCCACTGAGGATATCAAAACTGAAAATTATATACACCAATACACTCCTTTTGTTAACAATAGTATCAGAAAAGTAAAATTACTGATTTTTAACAATAATTTATCCCAATTTTCTATTTTTCAGTTCTTAAATTGTACAAAATTCAAAGTATTGTTTATTATTGTATTAATATTTGTTACTAAGTTGCTGTATTTATTATAAGATTTGCCAACCTTTCTCAGGGCTTATCAGCTGAAAGCAATGCCTCATTAGCCAATAATTTTACAAACCCAAGTGCTAATTCATCTCAACCCATATACATGAACCAATGCATATCGGAACATCATACAACGACAACTCAGCAGTAAGTTTAGTTTTTTGTTTTTTGTCAAATCAAAAGGAATTGTAAATAAGAGCATTAGTATTGGCTTTTTGTATTGAACAAAATCATAAGAAAATCTGAATTTGCAGATCAGATGATAGCCAAATTCTTAAAGTTCTAACTTATTATTTTAATTTTGTTAAATATGTTGCAAACTACGAAAAAACTGGGTGTAGCTTCAGTTGCTTGAGGAAACTCGCACGGCACAGTACAATGAGAAATGGATTAATTGCTTGAGGCACGTCCCGAGTTTTTCCATGATTGCAGGACCTTTAATATGATTTGTCTCCATGTGTATTATATTTTTAGTAACGCAAATTATGTAGATATCGATCAGATCTATCCATTGACTCAAGACAATAGTATATATAAAGACTCAACTTATAACCGAACAAATTCTCCGATTTATCAAAATACAAATAAAAAACTCAATGGTACCTCTTACAAATCAGGACACCACTCCTATATACAGTAATACAAAACTTAGAGAGATATCAGCCAGTCCCAGGGTATGTCGTATGGGGAATCCTTGGCACATCACTTAAGGCATAGTCTTCTGAGATCGGAAAATACTCAAGGTAATTTTACACAAATCCCATCACCGTCATATTTCAAAACAGTACATTCCAAAATCAACTCTTATCAACTATTTAAAAATGGAAGAGTTAAATTAGAAATCTTTTTCAATTTTCATTCCTAAAGTTCTAATAGGAAATTGGGAGATTTTTTAAAAACTATGTTTTGTAGCATCATTAGTATGGTTCTTACATAAAATGATTTTTAAAAGTGTTCAAATAATGTTCTTAAACCTTCGCAGTCTAGGAATATGATTTAAATAAATAGAAAAAGGAAAATTCCATATTTCTAATTTAGTAATATCGAATGCCAAACAAACTACTATATCTTTGAATGTCCATCTAAAATCGCCAAAACAACTTTAGAACTACCCTCATTTGCCCACCAGACCATAATTGTGTGAATTTAACCTGGGAGATGCAATATATCCAAAGTATATGCTTTATACTAATGATGTCATTGTTATTTATTGCATATACAAGAGAGAATATATTTTGTATTTTGCAATATGATTATTTACGCTAAACGTTAAAACAGCATAGCTTATAAGTTGAGAAGGCATGTCACGTCACATCACATCATCGTTTAAAATATTCCGTATCAGTACTTCCTAGTTTCTGTAAATTTCAACCTGAAATCAAACTAAACATATCATCAATTAATTTAACAAAACTAAGTACCAAAACAAATGACAGAATTCAAACATGCCTGGTAATTTGTTTCAGACCAATCTGAGGAATTGCCATTACCCCCTGGATGGTCGGTTGACTATACACTCGTGGACGGAAATACTATATTGACCACAATACCAAACGACACATTGGTCACATCCTTTGGAGAGGGAAGGTCTGCCTACGGGGTGGCAGTGCATACAGTCTCCTATTTATGGGGTTTACTTGTAAAGTAAGTACCAGACACTAAAAAATGGAATTATTCAATGTTTATTTCATTTCCAGTCACATCACTCGTCGTGCTCAGTACTAACATCCCTTGTTTAGTGCCATGTTTTAACTATCCCCAGAATCCTTATCAGCGCTACCTTCTTCCGAGGCTTACCCACTACCAGCCTCTTAATGTTTTAGTTCCTGCCAACCCATATTTATTAGAGAAATACACATTGGCTTAATGTTTATTTTAAGAGTAAGTATATTTTCTGTCGGGTAATAGTTTTATGCAGAAAATAAGATTGGCCCCAATATTAATTTCTACATGACCATTTTAAAGGCATTTTACAGATTCAGTGCACATTCAGCACAATAGAATTATAATTTGGGCTACACAACATTTGCATTAAAATATCAAACCCGACTGAATTACTGCCTATTATCATCAGTAGAGCCCTTATCTCGGATGACATTTTTTACGTTTGTTTGACATTGTTTACGTTTGTCAACAGATAAAAAGGCCTCTGACCCTCGTGAAATATAATTATACATATGTATATATATTGATATACACGGCAGTTTCGTACCTATGGGGCATATATTTATAAATTAAATAAAATTTTTGAAATTTCTTAGTTAAACTAGTTAAACGTTATTATTATTACTAATTAATGACTTTGATATTTTGACAGGAATTATCCTACAACTGTCTTGAGGGTCAGGGATTCTTTTTATCTATTGAAAAGCGTAAACATCTCGATTAACGTTCCCAAATGTCATCCGAGATATGGGCTCCAGTCATCAGTACAATGTAGATTTTCATTAGTAATATAACTTTTGATGTACAAACTGTGAAAAAATAGATTTTCTTTTAATTGGCTGCCATATCTATGTCAAGAGGATCCTAATTATTTTTCCTTCATCTGAATTGTTATTTTTCAGCAAGTACGGAATTAGATCATAAATTGCGATGGGATATGTTCCCCCTTCTGAACTTGAATGCTACAATGCCATGCTTACTAGATTGTATAAACAAGAATTACAGTCATCGTAATGAGATAATAATCTACAGGTAGCTTGTAGCCCCAAAATAAACTGCATTAATTTCTTACAAGTAAGAACTTTATTTTCCAGATCTGCGTTAATGGTAGAAATGTAACATTCAGAGTGAATCTGAAATAACTCTAGGGCTGTGATTGGACAGTAAAAATGGCGTTCCTAATAAAAAGATTTTAAATATTTTTAATATGAACCTAGACTATATACAGAATTGTGTGATTGTATCTAACTTATTTTTTTATGTATTGATATTACTGATCTGTTCCTTGTCATCTCCTTCGTCGTGAACCTCATAACTTGATACGTTGAAACCAGATACACTATAAACTGTTGCATCTTTTATGCCTAGTGTTTTAGCCCACTGTTGTCCTGCAAAAAAATATTTATAAACAATAAAGTGTTTTATTTTTAACTTTGTTTCATTGATTTTTTTTTTTTTTGAAGCAGAGAGAGGTAATACAAGATGCTCTGACTAGCACAATATGGTTTTTAGATTGAAAGAGGGAGACAGTGTCCAATTGTTAATGTCAACAATTAACGGAAATTTGCAATAAGATGTCCTGAACAGAATGAGTATTTAGGTGAAAAATGGATACATCATTAGGTCCACCTTATCCACAATCTCCCAAAAAGAAATACCAACCTTTCGAATCCTACAATAAAATCATCGAATATGAGTTATGGTCAATGACGTTTGCAAGACAAAGCGATGAAACATTTTTCCCTAACTTCGTTTGTATTACTGGGTGCTTTAATGTCAAGCTACACACAGTTTGGCAAAACAATTAAGAAAACTGGCGTCCATGCTGCTATTCATTGGTGCAACAGCAGGTAGATACTGTTGAGGCAACGACTGGCTGGCGGACAAACCGGTTGCTGACTAAGTAAGTAAGTTTTATTCCGTATCATTAGACATGGAATGCATATGTAAAACGGGTCAATTAAGAACTTAAGGTCTAAACTACAACCAAAGCAATCTATAAAATAATTAACATAAGGTAGATTAGTAGAAGTACAAGTATAAAATTTCGTATGTATAAGACAAACAAGACAACAAAGAAGTGCAACTATAAAACAAACGTACAGGATTATTCATTATAAATTACCCATCACTTATCATCGATATTATCGTCTATAGAAAAAAATTTAAATAAAACTTGTGTAGTTATGACTAGGGCTGTCAAAAATGTTCCGTGTGACTGTCACGGTACGCGAACTTAACTAATACGAGAAACAAACTGTCACAATTTATAACAATGTACTATTTGCATTGACTCGCTAACGACAACGCACTGTTTTCTAATTTTTTTATGCTTTCATATAATGGTTTCTCAGATTAGATTAGACTGGCTTTCCTTAATAGCTGCAGCCTCATCTGTGATTGAATTGTAGTATCACAGCTTTTATTTGTTGGAAATATTCAACATAATAAAAAGCTGCCTGCAACAATGTTCCCCAAATGTGTAAGAATCGGCTGTGGTGGTTCAGGAATACCGTGCACTTGCTATGAAATGCACGGAGACGTTTAGAGATTTAAGAAACACTTTTGTACTTGCTATTAATGCATCCACCTCTGGAAAACCTTTTCGAATAGTTTCTGCCACAAGATGTAAAGCATGCACTTTACACGCAACATGTATAATCGCACAACCTTGTTCTTGCGAAGAACGCCTACCGAACGCATTGTCACAGCATTAGTCACAAACATCAACACTTGACTTTTTGACAGTTCAAATTTTTCTAACGCTCTTTCAGCACCACCCTGGTAATTGTTTCGCTTAGTACCGACTTAGTCTTTTGCTAGCTAGTAACAGTGGAACTGTCAGTTTAAGAGGGTCCAGTACTCGCACTATAACATTTAAAATAGACTTTTTATTTACTACAATCTGTTGTCTCATCAACAGATAACCACAGCCGTGTATTTTTTAATTCACATTTCATCTTATTTACCATGTCTACATGTACAGTTGGTAGATAGTTACATAACGTTGTGCGACTTGGTAACGCCACCTGGGCATTGTATTTATTCCAGAACTCTCGAAATGGTTGTTTATTGGAGCATGTGCGGCGGACCATCACAGGCAATCAGCATTAATAGTAAATCAAACATAAACTGTGCTGTCGAAGACACACAATTTTTTTTTATTTTTATGGTGTACACTATTTACCTGAAGTCCACAATCACGCTTATCCCAGCACTTCAAACCTTTCTTGCACACTTTACAAATTATTTTAGCACCATCATAGAATAAATCCGGGAATTCACCTATAAATTTATTCACTTTGTCAGCAAATGGCCGTTTTCTTTACCCCTGCGTATCTGCCATGCTTTATTATTAAATTAATATCAACAATACAGTACAACAAATAAAATAAAAACACAAAAATAATATGCACACGCCCAAGTGACTTAACGTAACAATCGAAAGCTAATAATAGACTGGACTGGAGAAAGAGTTTTCCGGTCAAGATGAATGTCAAGTACAGTAAGTACATCTATACTCTCTACTCATGATACACAAAGAAACTATTTGCAGCTTTAGTTATAACTGAATTTTTGTTAAAATAGCTTCAAAAGTAACACAAAACTTGATTTTGTGAAACAATTTAGATGAAAATCTTTCAAATTTGTAGGAAGCTTATTAAAAATGTTACTACCGCATAAAGGGGCCCTTTTCTAGTAAGAATTAGATGATGTTTAGGGAATGTATACCTTTCTTTATTTCTGGTTTCATAACAATGGCTAAATTGAGATGGTTTAAAGTCTATTTTGTTAGTTTTTAGATACATCACAAGAGTAACTAAGCAGGGACTATAAGCATGTTGTTGCCTTTAAAACATCCTCCTGCAGGATTCGTACAACTTTTTATTGAAGATTATTCGCACGGCTCTTTTTGCACTTTGAGAACTTTGAATAAATCACTGGAGCCACCCCAAATTTCGTTCCATATTTTACAGTGAATAAAAATTGTCATAGTAAACGGTTTTAAGAGTATCCATGTTAAATGACCGTGATAGGATTCTAGAGCAAACAATTTTTCACATTTTCAATGTGGTAAAACAATTTATATTGATTATCCATTACCACGCTTCACAGCCTAGTACTGTTTGATGTTGGAATGGGTATCTCATCGGTGAAACAATCAGGAGTTTGGATTGTTGATTGATGGGTTTTAAAAATGACACACTTTGATTTAGAATCGTTTAAAATGAGATGATTAACAGAAAACCACTCTTTTAAATTTGCCCATGTTTAAATGTCATTTTGTTGGGTTTCTGTGAGAATTTTACCCCTTTATTATTAGATTGCTGTCATCAGCATAATTTATAATGCTTATTTTATTTCCATCACTGACAACATTTATTAGGTCGTTGAGGAAGAAGACTAGAAAATGAGCGGACCCAAAACACTTCCTTTCTTTGTGGTACACCATGATTAAAGGTTAATACATCTAATTCGTATTTATTCATGTCTATAGATATGCAGGTTTTTTGTTTTCTATTTTCCTACAACAGGTAAGCCAGCTTAAACTAATACCCCTAACTCCAACTCATTAATTTATTTGGAAGGTAAGTATGATTTAGTATCGTTTGGACAAGTCTAGGAATAACCGCAGCAATCTCTTGACTATTCAAGGCATTCAACCTGTATTTGACAAAAGCTGTTGCTGTCAACTTATTTTTATAAAACCATGTTGAAAATTGTGAAAGAAATTGGATCTTGTTTAGAAAAGCAAGAAGCCTTGGTATACATGAGCGTTTCTGAATTTTGAAAGACTGTCAACAACCTTATCGTCACTAATTTTCTAGTTGATCTTGATCACCTTTTTTAACAAGGGCATAACTATAGCTAATTTAGTGAAACAGGAAAAAACTGCTTGAGAGAAAGATGCATTGTAAATGCCTGCAAGTAGCATTTAGTATATTTATGCAATGGTTTAAGTAACTTTATTGATATGCCATCAAAACCACTAGAGGTCTTGAGTTTGAAATTTTTTACTATACTGCATCTATTGTGTCTCCTCAGCAGAGGTATATATGAACATGGATTTATTTATGTTGATCAATTCATTAAAATCGCTAGATGTTACATGCTGATTCATATTTTTTATTAGATTAGGAACATTTTCACAAAGAATGTATTAAACTTATCAGTCCGATCAATATAATCATTGTTTGAAGGTAACTTATTAGACCTGGTATTACCTATAGTTGAATTAACTAGGTTCAAAGTACATTTCGATTTGTTGGTTGTATTTATTGTATACAAAATGTACAAAATACATTATCAAAGATTATTAAAAAAAAATAGTCTCCAATCAACTAATCTATTATACTCTGGAGAAAACTACAACATCCGTACTTTGTTTGTACTCTCTGTCTGTGCCTATATTCATAAAAATGAGAATTTTAGAAAATTTATACTGTATACGAACATGTAACCAGAAATAGAAATAATCAACATATAAAGATTCCTAATAGTTACAAAAAAATATCAATCTAAGATTAATGAATTATTTATCTACTAAATTTTATAATTTATTGCCATTAAATATAGCACATCAGAATAATAAAAAATCTAATAATATCAACAGACCATATGTAACAGAAAACTGTGACACCTTCACTCTCTTAATGTGATAATAATGTGTTATGTAAGTTATTAATTAGATATATAATTTATGTATTTTATACTGTAACATTGTATTAGTCAAAGTGTTTGTGGATTAGAATGAAGATTTTATGTAGTACAAAATTGTACATACAGATGTCTTGTTCATCTAGGTACAACATTATAAAAATTTTGTTTGTTCTTTGTTTGACTCTGATGGCATAGCTTCCAGACGCTAGCTTATTACATAGGTTAATGACATGTTCTTTAGGGTTGCAATCGACATTTAGTCCTAGGAATATTGTACATGACTCACTTTCAAGTATATGCATGCCCAAAGGGATATCCACAAGATATACATCGGAAGGTCATATTTGTTTTATTAATATTAAATGTCCACATTGCCCATTTGGACCGTGCTTGCAATCCATAAGATTGCGATTACAGAAAACCAGTATTAGCAAAGAGTCTAGGGTAGGCCTGGAGTGTTATAATAGGGGTGAAAAATTTCACTTATTTTTTAACCCTAAAGTTCGGGAATCATTTCACATCCATCCTACTTTAATTCTTTATACATAAAGTGCTTTTGTTCTGTAGCAGTGGGTAATTTGAATAAATTTTATTTTTTCTTTCATATTGATCTCGTAGGTTTTTTTTCATGTCTATTTAACGAGTCTTGGTTGCAGGTGCACCATATACAGTTAGAAAACCCGAATTCTAGATCGAGTACTCATCATGATTGCCCAATACAGTGCGAAAAATATCTGAGCTATTGTTCAGAATTGAGTTCAGGTGAAGAGCTGATAAGAGTCTTTTTTTTTTTTTCACGGGTTGCGGTTTAAACTACTCCGTACTGAAACTTAAGCTTTTTGTACCCCATAGTCTCATTACTCCATAAGACCCGTTCTATTCCAGAAGGCAGTGTATAAGGTTTCATGGGAGCTCTGGCTATCTCTTCCGGGGTTACAAGTGGTCCCTCGAAGTGTGTTAGTCCCATTGCCGTTAGGGCTGGGCATTCGCATAAGATGTGGTGGGGAAGTTTCTTCCTCTTCACCACACATCCTGCAATCTGGATTGTCTTTCACCCTTATATTGGTCAGCTGTTTTCTGCTCAGCTTTAGCATTTCGTTAGTCCTTGCTCTAGATATTTCTCCGATGAACAAGCTGACTGCCTCATTCACGGTATCTCTATCCAGTGTGAGAGTAGTGTTTCTGTCTAAATAGTTCCTTTACCGATCCTTTTGCGGTGCTGTAAGATACCCCGCAGGTCGGTTCGGGACCTGTTAGAATTGATTTAGCGCCTTTTATGGCTAGCATGTCTGCTTTTCGTTTCCCGTATTTCCCTGGTGTCCTGTGTCCATCCAGTTGTACACCTGTTGTGTTCTGTAAGTTTCTTCAGGGACTCCAGGCAGTCTTTTACTATTTTTTTAGATCGTATTTCTACTGCTTCCAGAGCTCTGAGGGGGCTGCTTGGCTATCAGTGATGATAAGATTCTCTTTATTTTTGTATGCCCCTCCGTATCATTTCTTGTGCACAGGTCGTCATTGCTTAATTTCTGCTTGGAACACTGTTTGCTATACTTCGGTTCAGGCTGATGTCTGTCCCTGGTTCTTCTCCCGCAACTCCTGCTCCGGTACTGCTTGCGTTTTTGATCCGTCCGTACACCAGATGGTGTCATTTGGTTATCTCCGCATCCTACCTCCTTCTCCATCCCTTTCAGGTATTTTTACCCTGAAAGTTTTTGTGAAGTTGTAGGTTGTGCTGATTCTGTCAGATTGCATATCGAGTAGCCGTTTTCCTACATATTGGAATACTCAGGATATCCTCTTCCTTGAGATGGTCCCATACCCAGTTTGTTTTCAGCCTGTATGCTGCCATTAGTGCCTCATTCTCCACCACTAGGTGTAGTGGAGGTAGGCCTAGCAGTATTTCCAAGGCTGCGGTCGGCGTTGTTGACATTGCTCCCCGTGATACCTAAACATGCAAGTCGTTGCAACTTCCCTAGTTTCTCCATCGCCTCTCCTTTTCCGGCCTTGTGCCACCAGATCAGGGAGGTGTAGGTTATTGGTACGACGACCCTTTGGTACAACCAGTGCACCATTTTTGGTTGAAGTCCCAAGCTCTTGCCCATCATGCTTCTGCAGGTCCATAATGCCCGTGGCTTTGATTATCACTTTGTCTATGTTCATCTGTATGCATTTTTTTCAGTTCTTTGGACTATTTTAATAACAATAGTTGATACGGAAAAATGTATACATAACTTTTCTGTAGCAAATTTTATGACTTATTCTTTATATGAAACATAATTCTGATATCACTAAAGGTTAGCAAGATATAAGCCAAAAACTGAATCGCACCCAATTTTTCCAGGATGGCTGCTTGAGCGCAACAGATTGAGTTCAGACCTTTTATATTTAATAAAATAGTACGGCTAAATGAACATCTTCACTAAAATTTAAAACTTTATCAGTTATTTCCATCAAACGTAGAAATTTTTTCCTATTTGACTGGAGTATTAATATTTTTTCCTTTTTTGATAACTTCATATTATAAAGGATTATAAATGACACATTTTTTTTGTGACAAAAGGGCCCAAATTAAGAGATAATATATTTATCGACAGATACCTAGTGTATATTATTCGCATTACACAATAATTTTGGTAATTTAAAACTTTTATTCAAATTTTTCCATGGATGTTTTGGTTCATGCTAACCCATCGAGTAATGTCCATAACTGATTTACCCCATTGCACTATTGCTAAATATGTTAGTTTTTTGTCTTGTATAGTGGCTATACTTTGTTTTTAAAAATATCAGCTGAGAATAGACTTATTTTTTGTTAAAATACATTAAGCAATAATAATTATAATATAGGTAAGTACTGTTGAATACCAATGTTTGTGTGTTCTGATTATGTATGTATTTCTTGAATTTTTTACTTATATTATGTCTACATACTACTATAAGAAAAGTGTTCTAACCTTTAAAAAAAAAAATATGCTAAAGTGCTTTGTGTTTATTAACAGTGTAACTATTCTGGGTTTTATTTATTTAATTTTTATCTACTTAAAAATGTAAAAAAAAAGAATAGTGTATGACTATTCCCTAATTCTAATACTATTATAAACTTACACCTAGTTCATATAAGGAACTTTTATAATTAGTGAGGTAGTAGGTATGAAACTTTCTGTAAATTTTACACTACCTATTGAAAACCTAAAACCAAATGTTTTGATTATTTACTTCCTATACTTCAGTTATTGGACGGATTGAGTTTATTTATACTTAAATATCAAAGTCAAGTATACTTTTTCACAGATATTTGTATCAGAGCAATATATACGTGAATATTGAGCACAAATGTGCAATTTCATATCGAGGGCATCATATCAGAAGGGTGTAAAACGCCAATTGAAGTGTTATGATTATACTCCTTTTTGATATGAATATATTAAACATTTAAATTCATATATTTAAAACATAGATACTCAGTGCGAGCCAGAAAAAGATTAACAATGCAACGTACCTGGTTTCATATTTAATTCTTCTTCGGATATTAATCCATAATATTTGGCCCAATCCGTTTTACCAGTATACATCATATAACCTACAAAACCAAAGGCATTCCATGCTACCAACATATATACTACTGAAAGTCTAAGTTTCCATTGACCGGCTGTATCAACAGGAATAGGACTACTGTGTCTCCTTACTAATCGTCTCAGCCACTGGAATCTAAAAAGAGCCATTGTGCTAGGCTATCCTCTATTTAACTATTTTGAAGTCTGCTATTTTAATTTTAAAGACTTTTTTAGAGGTTATGACGTTGGTTATGTAAAAAATGAGGTTATGTTTCGCACAAAAGTCATTTCTGTTAACGACATTACCGACCGCTCTGACCACATCGTTAGAAAATAAACAAAATGGCGACTACATAAAAAATTACAAAATTTGAAGTCTTGTCAAAATTAAACTTTCACCAAAAAATCCATTTCAAAATTAATATGAAAATATAAAATACAAACGAAATAGTCAAAATGTAAGTTGACTTGATAATCGCTGATATTATTTAAGTTTTTAAGTTTTTTATGTTGTTGCAAATATGTTACCTTATTTGGAAAAAATAATGTATTTTAAGGTAATCACGTTTAGCGAACTCTTTACAATTGAAGGTCGTTTTTTAGTTTCAGTGCTACAGAACAAATATCAACTAACAGTTACAATGGAAAGAAACACAAGTGATAATCTCGAAGCAGCTTCCACATTAAGTACAAGTAGTTCAACTGATTCTTTTAAAGTCCTCTGAACCCTTCACTAAGACACCTCAAGCAGAACTGATGCGGTAAGTGAGACTGTTATTTTTATTCTAATGTTATTTTATCGAACGTCTTGCAGAATGAATGCAAGTAGTGTTTGCCCTTGGAATTCATTTTTGTGGGATGATGCTGATTTTCCAAGTATTCCTACTACCCCTTGTTCCCTGACAGATTCCCTAGAAGCCATACTAGCCCCTGAAAGGTTTATTTTTATTTATTTTTCTACTATATATAATATATGACTTATTTTCCATAAATTACGGATACCACCAATATTTCCTTTTGGTAAAATATTTTTATTTGTATTTTGGGTTGTCTCTTAGCACTCTTGATCAATAGAAACATCAAAATTTATATAATAATATTTTGGGCCCGATTTTTCAATCGCGTGTTAACTACTAGTTGGAGTTTATTCAGTACTCTATTTTCATAAAAATTGTAACACAATCTATTCCAACTAAAAGTTAACTCATATATAAAATATTTGTTACTATAACCACTTCAAAAATAAATTTAAAATTTAAGAAAATTGATTTCTAAAATTATGGTCTTATTAATTATGTGTATTTTTGTATTATTTTTCATCCTAGAAAAAAATTTAACATAGAACCTTTTCAAGTAAAGTAACTACATTTACTAAATACCAACAATATTGTTAAAAAATCAAAATCAGAGTTTGTTAATTTTCTGTTTTTGAGTAATCGTGGTATACAGTCGGGCGGACTAACGGACGGACGGACAGACATAAATGCAAAAATAGTCGGAATAGATTCAAATTATATGTGTGTGGGATTTTTTATTCACATTATAAATGAAACAAATGTTTGAATAAAATAATCAGTCTAGGTCAAAGTATAAAACTTTCAATTTGACATCTTTTAACTGGACAATTTTTTTTGCTACTAATGTAGATATAAAAAACGGTTTTGAAATAATATTCATTGTTAATGTCTAATGTCATGTATTTTACTTGCCCAAATATAATAAAATATTTTCTTAATTGTAAGTTCCCTGTAATTATGGATACAGTATGCCAGTTACAAAATGCTAGTCTGGCATACTGTATAATAAAAAATAAATACTAATATAGGTATTAAAAAATGGGAACAAAGATTTTATTTATATTACTTTAATACAAAATAAAGTTTCTTTAAAAAAAATATTTTCCAGCAAATTATCATCAATATTTCTTAATACATGTTCAAGTCTATGTTATTATTATATTCATTATTCAAACTCGGTTTCACAGTATACTAACATTTTCTTTCTTTAGAGTAGGTTAGTGTGTAATAATTATTTTTAGTAGATAATAACTGGCAATTACCTGACTGAGACGAGATTGATGGCCATATGTTTTCAGTGTTCCAAAAATAAATATGCAAAATGTTAGTCATAATTACGCAAACTAAAATTGAGTGAGAATGTTTATCAATATATTTATTTGAAAGTATGGGAAAATCGTAAATTTGTTTTAGTTTATATTTTTATCTTATACAGTGTGTTCACGGATGGGGGGTTGCCAAGAGGAAAAACTTCTTTATTTAATTATTTACCAATAAACAGATTTAAGTTTCTGTACAGGGTGTCTACTAGTGATTGGACTCGAGTGACTTTTTTTCACTCGAATAACTCGGTAGGTTTCCGAATTTACTCGAGTTGAAACTCGGTTTCATTGTTATAAAACTCGACTCAAAAGTTAGGTCGAGTAAAACTCAAAAAATCGACTCGACTTTTGACTCGAGTCGCTTTTTGACTCGAGTGGATTTTTAAATCGAGTCGCTTTTTTACTCGAGTCGCTTTTTTTGACTCGAGTCGCCTTTAGACTCGAGTCGCTTTTTGACTCGAGTCGCCTTTAGACTCGAGTCGCTTTTTGACTCGAGTCAAGTTTCTTTAATTTAATTGTTTATGGTTTTATTAATATTTTTAAATATTCTTTAGTGCCAGTGTGATTTGTTTATATAATATAAATATGAAAGATTATTTACATGAAGGCACTGAAGGCACTAATCTTGTAAAAGTAATAAAGATGAAAACATGTAACCATGAATGAAATCACTAATCAATTACTATATCATCGGGTCATCGGGATCGGGAATTCCCTTCCAGGTTTGTTGTTTCATGTTTGTAGGTCAGATTGTATAATTATTAATTAAAAGGTTTGTTCGTAGAGCAGTTTCCAACCGTTTGAAACTATCAGAAGCATGCGCACATTGTTGTAGAGATGCGCTTGTTCAATTAGAACGTTTGTTATTGCAGAGCTCTCGTAATACTCGCATCTCTATAGTCAGAAAACTATCACAAATCGCCTCTACGTACAAACCTATAATTGTTACATACGACGTTATTACGACGTATTAGAAAATTAGAAATTAGAACTTAGAATTCTTTAAAAGCAAGACGCACACGACTGCAGCAATCAAACTGGCACATTCATGTTCATAAAGATTTGTTTTTCGATTGAATTAGTTCAAATAAATAAAAACCGTAATCGGTGTGTATTAAATATTAAATACTGTATTTATTTAATATTTTGTGCTAAACAAGAGTTTAATTTAATGTTAATTTAATATAAAAGAAAATTATGTTGGTTTTCTTTAAATATCATTTTATATACAAAGTTAATTAAATATTTAATTTTGTATTTGAAATGTGTTAATTTGCCGGAAAAATAATATTTGACCTGTGTACATTTATTATTTTGTATTTCAATTATGATTTATATTTATCCTTTCGATTTTTCAAACTTATGTTGGAATTAGATGGTAGTGTTTTAAATGCTGAAAGATTACCAAAAGAAAAAACCTAAATACATTTTAAAAACTTACCGATTAGCAAACCACTGAATCTTCTCCAACTACTTACTCTATATTTCGCCTCGAGTTTGATTTCGACTCTGTCCTGATTCTAGACTCTAGTCAAACTCAACTCGATTTAAAACTTAAATCATATTAACTCACTGATTCGAGTAGCAATAACTCAACTCGAGTAACAACTTTACTCGAATTGCAACTCGACTCGATTTAAAACTTGATCATAGTAACTCACTGATTCGAATATCAATAAATCGACTCGAGTAACAACTTTACTCGAATTGCAACTCGACTCGAGTTAAAACTTGATTCGAGTAGCAATAACCCGAGTCGAGTAACAACTTTACTCAAATTGCAATTCGACTTGAGTTAAAACTTGATTCGAGTAGCAATAACTCGACTCGAATAACAACTTTGCTCGAATTGAACAGCCATATGACTCCAGTCACTCGAATCGGATTTTGCCTCGAGTCACTCGGTATTTTCACATTCGAGTCCCATCACTAGTGTCTACGAGTGCAATGCAAAAGAACATGGCACTGAATATACATGGAATCCTATGGACCTACCGATTTTTTTTAATTTTTGCGGATATTGTTCTACTGCTCAAGAAAAGCAACTTTTACTAAGGATATTTTTGTGTATGTATAGCTGGTGACCCAGAAAATGCACTTCAATGTCCAGACACTTTGTAAACATTAAAATCGCAGGCTAACACAAAGATTTTACGCAATAATTTCAAATATGTTATGTGCACTCCCGTACGTCACTGGTAAAGAATATCAAAAACTCTTTTTTTTGGGCATTATTTGGGTTAAGATTTAAAAAATGTAGATTTAATCTTTTGATATCAAAAAAATAGATGTACTATTCCTTTTATAAATACACAAAAATATCTGAATAGTTAGTTATTTAAGAGTTTTAAGAAAAGCAGAATTTATTATGTAGAATGGCTATTTTCATAAATGATTAAATAAAGAAGTTTTTCTCTTGGTAAGCCACACTGTAAAAAAAATGTGTTTGAAGGAAAGTTATTTCAACTATTTAATGTGTCTGTTTTCTTTATTGCAAATATGGTATCTTTTCATTTCTTACATTTCTAATATGTCTTGAGGAATATTTGATGAATAAAATAAATACAGTTGTTTTTCAGATTTGCAATTCATCATTATTTTCTAGGGTTGCGACGATTTAAATCAATTTGATTTAAATCGGGATTTAAATCAACTGATTTTTTAAATTTAAATCATGATTTAAATCAAGTTGTGTAAAGCCAGTAAATCAAACTTCAGAAAATTCAAATAAAAAGTATAGTTTATTTAAAAGCTAGATATAAATTAAACTCAAAAAAAAATTCAAATAAAAAAGAAGAAAGGAACAGTTAGGTTACACAAATAAAACAAAAGTTACCTTCTTAAATGTACATTATAAAGATCCCCTTAAATAAAATAAACGGTTATTTAGATTTAGAATACCTGCAGTTAAATCAACTTCCTGCACTTTTCATGATGGCCTTCTAATCTTTGAACAAGTCCTTGCATTTGTTTTTTACAATTTTTACACACCGCTCTGTTACTGGTTTTTCCTTTTTCTGTTTTTTTTTTTTTTTATATAAAATAATCCCAAATTTCGTCTTTCTTCCTTCCGCTCATTTTTATTTTACACTTCAGTCGCGCGTCGCCTCGGAATCTATGAAATTATTGAAACCGACCACCAAGTTTGTCAGAACAGGAAAATGCTGATTTTTTATTGTTTGTATGAAATTATAGACCATATAGAGAATTTTTCCAGTGATGTGAATAATTTATATGTGCAAATTGGTAGTTAGAGAATACAAAAAAATAGTGTATGGAAAAATCCTATTTGTTTTCAAAAAAATTAGAGTAGAACAGAAAAAAATCAAAAAAAAATAAAAAAACTTGATTTTTTCGATTTTTTAAATAAAAATCATGATTTTTTCCAAACCCTGTTATTTTCACATATATTTTCCAAGATATTTTCATATTCTTGGCTTCTGTATAACCCCACAGAAAAAGTGCATTAAACCCTGATTTATAGTCCTCTATCCATTCATTATAATTATAATTTAAATAATTTATGATTTTACAGCTATGAAGTAAAGGTTGTTTTGTCACCAAATTATTCTATAAAACTGATTTGTAGATGCACATACAATACAGCAAGATTTGTTAAGAACTATTTTGTAATGCAGAATTTCTGTGGCAATACAGTTAAGTCGAATAAATCCATGTGGATTAAACTTCGCTGTTTTGAATTGTAATATTATATTTTTTAAATAAAGTCATTTTATTATTATCATAAATCTCCGTGAATCGCCCTGTATACAATTAACAGTGCATCAGAACACATACTATTTTACAAAGAAAAACTGTAAAATTTGAATTGAATGATCAGTTCTTTTAGTTTATTCAAGTTAGTGTGTCATAATATCTCATTAAGTAACTTATAATAATTAAATTAATTCATATAATATGTACCAGCAGTCATGCTGAATAACATTATCATTATTTAGACATTGCCATGTTTCAAGCATTAATCATATCAACAAATACAAAATCAAAACATACAGGAAGTGCAATTTTAAGTGACATCATATTGGCTAATTAAAGCTCGATTGTTTTGGTATTCTTTTCACAGTATCATTGAATTTAATTTGTTTTTTAACGTTTGTTGAACTCCATGCGCCAGAAAATCCCTCAAATTAAAACAAATTTAAATCTACATTAAAAAATATACTGGGTTACTTGATATTTATGGATATTTCAAGATTGCTTTGAGATAAAATAATATGCAGATACTTTTTATTGGTGTATACAGCCCGCTCTAACAAATTCAGAATTTAAATATGATATGCTATATGTATACAGGGTTATCACATAGAGTTCCTACCCCAGTTTTGAGGTCTATTTTTAAAATAACAAAGAACTGCTAATGAAATTTGTGGAGGATTTTTCTTTTTCTCAATATGAAAAACGGAAAAAAAATGAGTGCTAATTTAAACATATTAGAAATAAACTAGTATTTTTGGATGTATATTTTCCTCCAAAATATACAGTGTGGAAATTAAGTAACGAATAAAATCAGTAATTCCGTTGATATTAATTTTTGGAAAAAAATCTCGAAGGGGTATAGCGATTTTAACTTCAGCAAATATTTTCAGTCTATTTTCAGTTTCTTATGTCATTTATTTTTAAGTTATGACGTCATCGACTTTTTTTTAATGACGACCTATGTTTTTTTTATTATTGATTTTGTTAGTAGTTTTTATTTTCCGGTTCCGACCATATAAAATTTTCAATGATATTATTTGAAAAAAATTGAGAAAAACAGTCTTAAAGTTCAAATAACAAAAATTCATTAAATTGGGAAAATTTATCTAGTTGCCTAAGTTTGAAAGTTATCGACGGCACATTCGTTTTTATTTTGAAATTATACAAATAGTTGAAAAATCGAAACTAATGTGATACACCGGCAACTAGATAAATTTTCCCAATTTAATGAATTTTTGTTATTTGAAACTTTAAGACTGTTTTTCTCGATTTTTTTTCAAATAATAGCATATTGAAAATTTTATATGGTCGGAACCGGAATTAAAACTACTACCAAAATCAATAATAAAAAATATAGGTTGTCATTTAAAAAAAGGTCGATGACGTCATAACTTAAAAAAATAAATTACATAAGAAACTGAAAATAGACTGAAAATATTTGCTGAGGTTAAAATCGCTATACCCTTCGAGATTTTTTCCAAAAAATTAATATCAACGGAATTACTGAATTTATGCGTTACTTAATTTCCACACTGTATAAGTTTGGTTTATATCTTTTTAAGTTCACATTAATTGTATTTCTTTTTTCATAATTTTCAGAAAATTAGTCACAGATGTCATATAAACAATTATTCAGTAGTAATACATGGTAGTAGTAGTTTTTTTTTTTTTTTTTTTTGAGGGCGTAGCCGGCGCGTTTGCTAACCGGAGCAAGAGGCCCTTCTGAATTCCCCGAAGAGAGACCAGACCGGAACCGCTTTCGCATTACTTCAGTCTGATCCATTACCGTCTTTGTGACGCCATCTATCTTTCGTCGCTTCCCTACGTCCCCCGTCCACATTTGTGATTAGGGGTTCGGGAGTAAGGGTGATCGCCGTGCTTACTGCTCCTCTTGTTTCTTTGTCGGAGCACTGCTTCTACAAATCTTGCTATCGCGTCCCAGGTGTCTTTGCTGCGTAGCATGTTATCTATGATGTTGTCGGGTATCATTTGAGCACCCACCGTCGTTTCCAGCAAGAATCTTTCCCGCGTCCATCTGTCGCATTTGAAAAATGTATGGTATGCATCGTCCTCTTGTCCCATCTCACAGTATACGCATTCTGGGTTATCTGTTATTCTCATCTTGTACAGATAGGATTGAAAAAATCCATGCCCGGTCAGGAACTGCGTTAAGTAATAGTTCACTTCGCCGTGTCCGCGGTTTGCCCATGTAGTTAACCGCCTTATTAGTCTTGCAGTCCACCTCCCTCTGGATTCGGCGTCCCAACGCCGCTGCCACTCGTCCATGGTACGTGATCTTTCTTCTTTTTTCACCCTGTCTCTGTCTATCTCTGCCCTCCTAGAAAAGATCCTCTTGCGCTCTTGTGCAAGCAGATCAATCGGAGGTGTTCCTGCTATTGCCAAGACAGCGGGTTCCGAAACCGTGCGGTAGGCACTCACCACTCTTAGCGCTCCTTTTCTCTGTACCGCAGCTGGGCGCTTCCTGTATTTCTCGACCCTCAGTGCATCCGCCCAGATCTCAGCCCCGTACAGTAGGATTGATTGGGTCGTGGACATTAGTAACCTACGCTTGCTCGCTCTAGGGCCAGCTACATTTGCCATTAATCTGCTAAGGGCAGCTGTCGTTGCTGCTGCCTTATCTGCCATGCGTTGGATTTGCCCCCAATAGGTCAGCTTAGTATCTAGTGTCACTCCCAGGTACTTCACGGCGCTTTTGGTTTGAAGCACCTCCGTACCAACCGTCATGTCTAGTATTGTAGGGATTCTTCTCTTCGTCAGTATCACCATTTCCGTTTTGTGTACTGCTAGCTTCAGTCCGTGGTCTTCCAGCCATCTGTACACTCGTCGCATCACCTGGTCTAATTTCCTCTGGGCCTGTTCGCCGTCTCGCGCCACGATGGTTGCCGCGATATCGTCAGCGTACCCAACTAGTTGCGTTCCTTCTGGCAGTTCCATTTTCAATATTCCGTCATACGTGATGTTCCAGAGGTCAGGTCCTAGAATCGACCCTTGTGCCGCTCCGGAAGTTACTACTCTCTGTCGAGGTCCCTCCCTGGTGTCATATAGTAGTACCCGTTCGTTCAGGTAATCTCTAAACATGCGTAGCAGGTATACAGGTACCCTAAAAGTGCGCTCTAGTGCTTCCAACATGTCACTCCACCGTGCCGAGTTGAAAGCGTTCTTTACATCTAGAGTGACCAACATGCAGAAAGATCTCGTTCTGTGATCCCCTCTCTCTGTGGCGCACGCCGTGTTCACTACCTCCTGTATCGCGCTTGATGTGGATAGCCCTTTCCTAAAACCGTATTGCCTGGAACTCAGATCACCGGCCGCTTGTACAGCTGTTAACAAACGTGGTTTTAGCAGCTTCTCTAACAGTTTTCCGGCCGCGTCTAACATGCACAAGGGCCTGTAGGACGATGGCGTATTTAGTATCTCTTTGCCCTTGCTGATCAGCACTAGCCGCTGTCTTTTCCAGTGGGCGCAAAAAAACACCTGCCCTCAAACAGCAGTTATACATATCCAGCATTAGTTCCGGACAGGCATTTACTGCAGCTTTTATCGCCTCCACTGGCACACCGTCTGGGCCTGGTGCTTTTTTTGTTGCGTAGAGATCCTGCTGCCTTTGTCAGCTCTTCTACGCTGAAGGCCGGGATATCCTCAGGTACAATGATTGGGTCCATCTCTTCTCTTAGGGGGTGGGTGGGGAATAACGCGTCCACAATACCGTCCATCGTTTCCGCGTCATGTGTCGTGTCCCCTGCTGGGACACCGAATTTGCGTGTAACAATCTTATACCCCATGCCCCAGGGGTCATTGTCTACTTCACTACAAAGCCCTTTCCAGCAGCGAATTTTGGCCTGCTTGATTGCGTCGCGGAGCTCTTTTTTCGCGAGCCTATATTCGGCCGCTCTTTGCTCTGCATCTTCAACTCTTCTCGTTCGCGTTGATATCCTTCGTTTCTGTAGACATGTCCTCCTGAGGTTTGCGATTTCTTCTGACCACCAGTATACTGGACCTCTGTTGCCTGGTGGTCTCTTGCGGGGCATCGATGCGTCACAGGCGCGGTGGATAAGATGCATCGTGGTCTCGACTACAGCCTCCGCATTTTCCCTTTCGTCACCTTCGCCAGTGGTTCTAGCCATTTCTGCGTAGCCGCTGCGTATCACCGCGGAGAATTTGTTTACGTCCATTTTCGCGACGTTCCATCTTTGTGGTCTAGGCGCGTTTCTTCTTTGTGCCATCCTGGTCCCAGTTATTTGGAAGCTTATGTACTGATGGTCGCTCCCTGTATAATCCTCTAGCACATGCCAGTCGGCTATTTCAGCTGCAACGCATTCCGTTGCCAGGGTGATATCTATGATGGTTTGTCCATAGCCAGCCCGTCTGAAGGTCGTCGACGTCCCGGTGTTTAGTACGACTAAATTTAGTCTGGCCGCCATCTCGGTCACCATTCTCCCTCTTGTGTCGGTCCAGGTCATACCCCACTCCGCAGCTTTGGCATTGAAGTCGCCAGCGACTACTATACTTCCTTCTAATCCTTGAACCGCATCCTCAAGGAGATCCAACTTTGCTCTGAAGTCATCTATTCTTTCGTTTGGGGAGAAGTAGCAGCTCACGTAGGTAACCCTTCTGCTCCTAATCCATACATAGCCGTCACCACGTCCGTGTTTCTCGATGTGTGCTCCGCTTGGGTCTGGTACCCAGATAGCAGCGGTGCCTGTGAGGTCTGAGAACCAAGTCGGGGTGTCCATGTTGCGGTACTGTTCGCAGATCAACAATATGTCGACCTTCTTTTCATGCTTAAGTTGCGTAAGAAGGTCGGCTGCCGTTTTGCTTCTGTTCATATTACCTTGCAGTAGCTGTGGCATTGCGTGGTCTTTTTACCTTTCCGAGTTCTTCTCTGAAGACTCTACAGCTTCCAGATCCTGCGATGTGGTCAACAGGTTCCTTGTCTTTTCGTTCGGTGCATAAGACACACCGTGGTCTTTCGCCGCATGCTGCTGCTCTGTGATCTTCTTTGCCACATTTGTAGCAGAGTTTGCTTCTATCTGGCCCTTTACAACCAGTGGACTGGTGGCCGTAGCCCAGGCATCTGTAGCAGCGTGATATCAGCAGCCATTGCCTTACTCTGCAGTTTACCCATCCTATTTTAATTCTGGATCTCTTCAGCAGCTCGGATACTCCCAGCTCATTCATTTCGACTATGGCCGTTTTCTGCCCTCTATAGGTTTTTGACATTCGCACCTTTACTGGTCCGGCCGCCTCTTTTATATCTCGTTCCACCGCATTTCTAATGTCGTCTTCATCTGTTACGCCGTCCAAATCTCTAATCTCGACGGTTCCTCTCGGTACGAGATTTCTCACGTTTCCTATCTGGTCCACAGCTTCCTTGAGTGCGCTGCTGAATTTTTCTTTATCTGCGGTCTTCCTGCCAAGCTCTAGCAGAACGTCCCCCTGCTCGAGTCTCACGAATAGACTTGATGTCGACGTTCATCTCTTCCGGTCTGACTTTACTGCGAATTTCCTTCAGCACATCCGCGTACTTTTTCCCAGCCAAAGGCTTTATCAGGTAGTAGTAGTAGTAGTAATAATAGTAGTAGTAGTAGTAAAAATAGACCCCAAACTTGAGTGGAAACTCTAGCGTGATAACCCAGACAGCAGTTGAGAAAATATCATGTTACACATCGCATGTTATAAAGTTGTTTTATCATAAGTGTTTAGTTCAGCCCCTTCAACTATTAAATGTAAATTTTATGCAATATATGACAATCAATAAATAACTTTGTTAAATATATCATATGAACTTTCTGGAACTGTTCAAATCAATAACTCCAACTAACTAGGTCGCAGTGTCATTATTGAAATATAAAACTCTACAGTAAACAAAATAGAACAATTTTTCCTACCAATATTCCTTATATATTAACATTTTTACAACATTTTACAACTGTTTCAGCATTAATTATAGTTGGTTAATATTTCTTTCAAATCAAACATATATGTTGTATGTTTCTTCATAGCATAACAGTTTCTAACGCTGGTATTTATTGAATTCGAATAATTAATGACCGTGGTAAAGTGAATTGACTAAAAGTTATGAGATAATCATATTAAACTCGCTACGATAAATGTCAAGAATAATAATAAATTAAACCCTAGTATCTATCAATATACACTATTATGTTTAAGTGAGAAATATATTCTATTCTATATATGACAACATTTTTCTCCTCTGCGTTTACTTGAAATATTTACATTTGTGTAATCTGTAATTATACAAATCACCCAAATTTTACAGAAACTTGTCCGTTTCATGGATTTGAAAAAAAAGAAATTTGTTTAGGTTAAATAATTATATTTGTTATAAATATACAAGGTGACGTAGAGTAATGGGAGATAGAACACACTTAGCTGAGATCAAAACACCCCCAACTTACCCTTAAATGTTAATCGTTTTCGAGATACAGGGCGTTTTATAGTTTTTGACTAAAACTTGAGTCGGCCATATTTCTGGAACACCTTTAAATATTATACTCCTTCTTTAGTCCAATCAAAATTATAATTCACTGTGGAAAAATTCCTGGACCGCACTCAATTTTTATAATGTTGCTCTAAGTGCCGATAACATCACTCTGTGTATCATTTGTTGGTAAATATTAGTAAAATGTCAATAGATCATTGTATAAAATAATATCATAATAATAACACGACACACTTCAGTTGTTATCTGTCGGTCGATGCATAGAGTACTAATAAATAATAAATAATGTTGAGCTAAAGGGTAGAAAACGACCGTACGCTGATAAAGTGAATAAATTTATGGGTGAATTTCCGGATTTATTCTATGATGGATGTAAAATAATTTGTAAAGTTTGTGATCAAGACTTATTGTGCTGGAATAAACACGGCTGCAAAATTCATAATAGTAACCGGCATAAAAATAAAAAAAATAGCGTGTCTTCTTTGGAACATCAGTTTATATTTGATTTACTGTTAATGCTGATTGCCTGTGATGTTCCCCTGCGCATATTGGATAAACCAGCATTTTGGGAGTTCTGGAATAAATACAATCCCCAGGTGAATTTACCAAGTCGTTCATCGTTACGTAGATATGTACCAAGTGTTCGTGAAGACATTGTAAATAGGATTAAATGTGCGTTAAAAAATACACGGCTGTGGTTATGTGTTGACGAGACGACAGATTGTAAAAAAAATTATATTTTAAATGTTATAGTACGTGTACTCGACCCTGTTAAACCAACATTTCCATTTTGACTAGCTAGCAAAAGACTAACTGCGTGTACTGGCGAAACAATTACGCGGGTGGTGTTGGAGACTTTCGAAAATTTGAACTGTCAACAAGTCAAGTGTTGATGTTTGTGACCGACGGTGCTGCGACAATGCGTTTGGTGGGCCGTTTTCTTCAAAGAGACGATTGTAGGTTTTTACATGTTACGTGTAAAGTGCATGCGTTTCATCTTGTAGCAGAAACGATTCGAAAATGTTTTCCAGAGATAGATGCATTAATAGCAAATACAAAAAAAAGTATTTCTCAAATCTCCTAAACGGCTTCGAGCATTTCACACACTGTGTCCTGGTATTCCGAAACCACCAGAGCCGATTCTTACACATTGGGGAACGTGGTTGAAAGCAGCTTTTTATTATGCTGAATATTTTCAACAAATAAAGGTTGTGATACTACAGTTTAACCCTAAAGAGGCTGCAGCTATTAAGGAAAGCCAGACAAGCTTTCAAGATGTTTCCTTTGAAACAGATTTAAAAACTATTTATAACAATTATAGAGGACTACACGACGCAATAGAAAAATTGCAAAATACTTCGTTGTCGTTAGTGGAATCGCTGCAAATAGTGAACGACGTAAATACACAGCTACAGACTATAAATGACGCAAAAAATAAGCCCGTTATTGAAAAATTCGCGAGTGTATTACGGAAAGATCCTGATTTTACTAAATTAATTAATAAATTTGTGATGGTGCATCTACAGCTGCGTTAAGTGAGTTCACAGAGTGTTTTACTTATGCCTGTATTACTTCCGTAGATGTCGAATGGTCTTTTTCAAAATACAAACATATTTTTTCACCACAGCGAACATCACTTACTGAGACAACTGTAGAAACATATCTGACGTTACAGTTATTATAGAAGTGCTCCAGTTTGTGATAACGACAACCAAGCTACTTCATAAATCTGCTTAAGAAGGTGAGTTTTGTACATATTTTTATAAAGTGTACCAATATTAATAAAATTTGTTTCCATTTATTTTATTTATTTATTTATTTATTATCAGTTATCACTTAGATATACAATGTACATGTGTGAACATCATTTAACAGTTTAATAATAATGTGCAGCGCTAAGCTTACAAAATATAAGGAAATACATAAAAAAAGAATTTAAAGCGAAAGAAATAGTACAAAAACATACATCACAATATATAAAATATTTTTGTTTTTATTATTGTACTTATTCAAGTATTATGATATGATGCATACCCAGTACGTCTCTGTAGGATTAATGACTTTGGCCAGTCTTACTGATTAAGCATTTTCATTTTTTTTTTTTTTTTTTTTGGTTAATGGTTCATGCAGGTCTGAACTCGCTTTAAATTCCATGATTAAGTCCATTTAAATTTGTTATTTACATTATTTACATAATTTTTGGAATATATTAATTTGAAAATTTCCATGTTCATTATTAAATTGGATTACCTTTGAAAATGCCGTTTGATTTGTTATACAGTGATTTGAAAAACTTCTACATTCTTTTTGCAAATTTTAATCAAATATTTAAAACCGTTCCAAAAATATGGACGACTACAGTTTTAGTCAAATTCATAAAACACCCTGTATCTCAAAAACGGTTAACATTCAAGGATAAGTTTGGGGGTGTTTTGAACTCAGCTAGGTGTGCCCTATCTCCTATTCACTGTCATTTTAAATCTGGGACAACCTGTATAAGAAATAGTCTTTATAAAAAAGCATTTATTTTACCTCTGTACTCATCCATCCGCTGTACAAACTCTAAGCCATGTCCTTTCCTCAGAAACAAAATCATCACACAGGAACCAGGACTAGCCTCTGACACCTGGGTGCAAGGTGGTCCTCCGGGCTCTGTAATTCTGTTCTGGTATTCAGAAGTTCCGCCCTTGCCAACGCAACAGAACTTTCCATCCATGAGAAACCAGGTTTCAAGCTACACATCACATACAAAGTACTGCAGGCGGAAACTAAATTACTATCCAAGCTACTGGACTGCCATGGGGTCACAGAGGTTGCACCGAATTCATCAGATTTCAATCTGTTATGGACTGGGTCTCATCCCAAACCAGGTAAACAAGGTTTTATTCTCGGAAGGAAGATATGGATGTGTCAAAAGTGTGATATTTTATTTTAGGTACACTGAGATCTTTGGCACCTCACCAACGAGTTAACCATTTTCCTCGATCCTATGAGTTGACGCGAAAGGATAGGCTTTATAAGAACATTGAACGTATGCAACATGTGAAAGGCTTCAAACATTTTGATTTCATCCCTCAAACTTTCATTATGCCAATTGAATATAGAGAACTGTGCACTATTCATCACAGGATAAAAGGACCATGGATCGTTAAACCTGTTGCTTCGAGTAGAGGCAGAGGTTAATAAGATTAATTTTCTTTATAGATAGATAAGTTTATTAACAACAACACTTAGAAATCTTTCATTTATTCTTTGCAAATTCTCATAAAAATTGAATAGTTTTTAGTATCGTAGCGTTCTTTGGTTCGATTGGACATTATTAGTTTCATATTCATATTAAATACTTAAATGGGTATATACAGTATGTTTCTTTTAGGTATATTTATAGTTGAAACACCAAATCAAGTGCCTCTAGAAGAACCCGTCGTCGTGGCCAAATATATTTCTAATCCCCTGTTAGTAGCCGGTCACAAGTGTGACCTGAGATTATACGTAGTTGTTACCAGTATCGATCCTCCTAGTGTACATATACGAAGAAGGCTTAGTCCGTTTTGCTACCGTTAAATACGACTCTAGTCATAAGCAGCTGTGGAACCCTTGTATGCACCTCTGTAATTATAGTATTAACAAGTATCATAGTGATTATGTGAAGTAAGTATGATGTTTAACTACATAAATTTTGAAGTAATTTGGAACCAAAACACTGGTGCCCGTATCGCCAACAAAGTCGATATCATCAGGAGATGAATAAAACTTAATTAAACTAGTTTATATACAAATGGAGGCACTTTGGTTGGCCAAACAAGCACTGATTGCAGTGTTTTGGTGTTTGCAAAAACTATTTCAGAATCAGATAAACTTGATTATTTTTTTTTTGTATATAAAACTGGCAACAAAGTAAACTGTCATCTGTCTTTTATTTTTTAGATCTGATGATCCGTCAGCGGAAAATGTAGGTCATAAGTGGACGCTCAGTGCTTTATTAAGGCATTTAAAAGCAGAAGGAAAAGATACAGTATTATTGATGTCACAAATTGAAGATATGGTTATTAAGGCAGTCCTCGCCTCGGCCAATTCAGTGATATCGGCATGTAAAATGTTTGTGCCCCATAGCAATAATTGTTTCGGTAAGATATGAAGTGTATTAATTTTTCACTTCCATGCTTTTTTTTCAGCATATCATGCTTTAGTGATACTACCAGTTCCAATGGAAATAAAATGTTGTTTGTCAAAAAAAATTTAAGTGTGACAAATTTGAATTTTTGTATAAAAATTGTTGGCTGTGTTTCTTTGAACTTTCCCTCTTTTACAGAACTTTACGGTTTTGATATTTTGATAGATGAACACTTAAAACCTTGGTTACTGGAGGTTAATTTATCGCCTTCTCTTAATTGTGACAGCCCATTGGATGTCCGAGTGAAGTCGGCCATGCTGGCGGACCTTTTATCCTTAGTTGGCATTCCAGCAGTGGATCCTATATTAAGGCCGACGTTGACTCCTGTCTGTTCCAAAACAAATCAAAGCCTTAAAATGAAGCTGGGAAATGTAAGTCATAGTTTGTATGTTTTTTTTTTCAACAGGTAATACAGCGAAGGAAAAACAAAGACGTGTAACTCGGCTCGACCACACGCTGCTTATAACTGCAAGGCAGGGAGAAAAAAGTGCAAAATGTACAATATGAATTGCATATGCTGGCGTTAATAATCGTGAATATAGTAGTGTGTAAGAATTTACAGTTATATTATTTTTACGTTAAGCTTGCAATGACGTCACAGTATATTTAGGAATATTATATCGAGAGCACTTAATTACTAAATGTCATTATCATAATTTATCGTAAAAAAAGAATATAGTCTATTTCAAACTTATTTGCAACATGAAAAACATCGGCTTCGGTGATTCCTTTAGATTTGTTTAATTCTTTACTAATTTTCAATGTATTTCCTTTGATTCTTCGTCCGACGCCTTACCATCAAGGGAGTAATCCGCAGCATTAGTGCTTACTAGACAAAATAGATTGAAAATTCAACTATTAAATATTTAGAATCTAAGGCCAACATTTTTTCTTTTTTGTAAAGGTTTACTGACCAAAATAGGTAGCTATTATTGAATAAAATTCGAGTTTTTTCCTCATTGTCATGAACTTTTTACTTTAGTGTCGCAGAGTTCATTCTGCTGAAGGACTTAGCAACTCGTTGCCAAGAAAACATACGCCGTCAAGCGCCAGTAGTACTAGTAGTAGATTGGCTTCATCTCCACAATCTACTCCCGAGGGAGACTAAAATCATTCGAAATGCAATTGCTCAGTTTGAAAGGAGGGGTGGTTTCGTTAGGATTTTTCCTGCTATTGATAGTTGGGCTAAATATTCCCAATATTTAGGTAAGTTCGTGATCATATATGTGTCTGGATGATATTATTTATACTTACTTTTGTTTTAGATACTTCGACGGGAATACCGATTTCAGGAACACCGTCAAGCAGTTATTGCTTAAACGTGTCGCATAATTACAATCTACTACTTTACACGTACTTTTTCCCTGAAGTTCCGACTCCAAAGATCCCCGAAAAAATCTCGATACGTTACAAATACACCTCGTTGGACCGCAAGCGTTGTTTAACAGTAGAAAACCCGAAAGGTAGGTAACAACATATTTGATATTTCAATACGATTTCTAGGTTTCTATTTTCACTACTTTTTACGTAGGGAGGCCCTCAAATGAAAGACAGGACAGATACGAGAGGATGCTGAGTCAAGGTCATAAAGCTGCTTTGGTCCCTTGCAAAATCACAAAAGAATCTCACATCATCGAGCTTAAGAAAAAGGTCGTTGACATGCTAAAAAGTGGCAAAAAAATTACGTAAGCCGTATGCTAACTTTTTTTATTATAATTCAAATACCAGAACTTTATTCTAGGCAATGTGAAGCAAGGAAAACCTTCAGCCATTATTTAAGTTGCATCTTGAAGAGAATTATGGCGAGTCCAGAACAGGAGGATCACGTAGAAATAGTTCTGAAATTTTTACAGAAAGCCTCCAATTACCTAAGAACGCCCTTCAGCATAAAGGTTTCTACAAAATTGCCTACGCTGTATTGTATTAAGTTACATATTTAATTTTTTTTAGACTCCAAGTCAAAAGTTGGACAGCAAAGATCGGGCAGCTATAATTGCAAAGCAGTTAAATGATTTCCTTTATTTGTACAATAGGGAAACGGATATTTTTGTAGACAAAACTGAAAAACCTAGTCAGATACCGACCAAGCTGTATAATGAATTTTTAGAGAATGCCAGGTAATGTTTTTTTTTTTAATACTGATACCCAATTTTCTTGTGTACATACATTATGCCAGATTTTTTCTTGTATTGGTAGTTGAGTTGCTAACCAAATACTCCTGTGGATACGTAATTAAAATCAGTGTTCTGTATTTTATTAATGGTATAAGATATTATCTGATGCCAATTTAATAAATATGTTATAGACCAATATACAGTATGTCCTTTTTTTTGCAAAACCTCCAAAATTGGTAGAACAAATCGAAATAATGGCAGTTTACTGAAGAAAGTTAGTTCCAAAATTTTACCTTTTTTGAGATACAGGGCATTGCAGTTTCAATTTATTTTCGGTTTATTTTTTGTATCACCAAACACCAAGTTACATGAAAGTTTCTAAATAACTCGAGGTTTTTATATCGATGACCAAAAGTGACCAGTGGCGTAGTACAAAAAAATTTGAATGACTGAAACAGACCACATTCCCGAAAAAAATATCGCCCAATAATTTTTTCCAATAAAATGTTTCTCGTGTTATTGGTTGGACAAATTTCAGATCGATATCACAATAAATATCGGTGATACAAAAATTAAACTGAAAATAAATTGAAACCTCAATGCTCTGTATCTCAAAAACGGTGAAGTTTTAGATCCTGAGTTACTTTAGTAGACTGCCATTATTTTCACTAGTTCTATCGATTTTTGAAATTTTGCAGAAAAAAACTACCCTCTAGACCATAATTTTCCGATTTGTCCAGCATAAGTCTGTCTACTGTTTAGATGCAAAATAAATCATGTTTTCACGAGTTAAAAAATCTTTTGTTTTGAGTATCAGTTTGAGTTTGTGTTATTAAATAACTATGGGAAATGTAGAATTTGTAGCAAGTGGTCAGACAGATCGTAATGTTCATTTTCGTGTGGGTTATTCTGTACTTTAGTTTGGGCATGAAAAAAATTGTTTATACCATACAAAAATAAAATTTCTATTGCAAATGTTCTGGATTATTTGTATATTTAGTAGCAGCTTCTGGTGTGAGCCATGGAGCTGTGGAATGCATAAAAAAATGCCTTTCCATCCATCAACACCCGTTGGATAAATAAAAGTAGACAAACTAATCCACAAAAAAAAAAAATCAAAAATAAAATGTTTTTGATTTTTTTTTGTTTTTATTATGGACTGTTTTGTTTATTGATCGATAAGTAGATGTTTTTCTAGCTTTGTCAGCAGGTCCAGGAACCAAATCGGGAACCGCCGGTATATATATAACATATATATTTCTATTTCAGAGAATGTGATCTAGAAGAAGTGTTGATTTACCAAACAACTCAGACAGTGCCAAGTTATGCTGTCACACCTGGTTTCCAAGGTATTTTAAAATGTATTCCTAATGTTTCAAAGACCTATGGTATTAAACCATCCTACAAATCGAATAAACCTAAAGGATTAAAAGTTTCGTCAGTCTCTTGATTTTGTTGTGTTTTTTCTAGTTTTAACATTTTATTTATGCCTTAGTTCAAAGGAACCTGTTTTTTCTGTGTTAATTTTAGTGTGTATTATTCAACAAGAGTATCAGGCGAAAGAGCGTATGATTGAGTCTGAACTCTGTGCTTAATGTGTACAATGGTTAGTATTATTAGTTGTGATACTTTACATGGTTTACCTACGTTTTAAATGGTTAACGACAAGTTTTTCTGTGATACATGTAGCGTGTAGCAAATTAGCACAATTTTAACAAGAAAAAATTAATATAAATTTATTGACGAGCCTGAGAGTAATCGAATTAAAACCATGTAAATAATTTGCATTCTAATAACACATCTTTTTTATTAAAATAAATATATTTATTATTGATATTTATGTGTTTTTCTCTAGTTTTTCTTTTGGTTGTGGTTTTATTTTATTTTATTTATACGAATATTTATTTATGTTGTTGTTTTTATTAACATTTTGAACTTGTAAATGGAATTATTTGGTTTTGTCATGATAGATTAACAATCACTATTTTTTTTTATTGCTCAATTTCTCAAGAGAAGAAACATTTTACCAAAGCCAAAAAGATTTCATTCCAGACTGCCATAGTTTATGTTTGTGTTTATTTTTTGTTTTGCTTTAATGCAATATAGATATATATTTTATTTTTCAGGAGTTATTTGTAGCTCTTTTACCATTTTTTAAGGTTTAATCATTTGATTAGTCATTTTAAAAGACCCACCAACTTAACTCAGAGCTTAAAAAAATATATTAGTATTTTTATTGTCCATTTTGAAAATTCACTTCTTATCACTAGAGATCGGGGGTAGCTTTAAATTATGTCAATTCCAGGGCTGACGCTAGGTGATGTGTCACCGCATGTTCATGCATATATAACACAATATCGTACCTTGTGGTTATTTTGGCGAGTTCAGTAAAATCCAAAATTAATACGAAGAGGGCTGAATGTATTGGTGAATGCAACACTAACACACATGTAATTATAACTAGCAATCACGAGAGTAAAAATATATTACTAATATTAATGTACCCTCTAAAACCACCTTCAAACTGCAAGCATTGCTATTTTCATTCATGCTAATCCAGATGTATTTGTTATTCAGTTCAGAATACATTTTTTGTTTAATCTTCACATTTCTGTGATAAATATTTTTTCAGTGTCGTTTCCGATGGTATCTGAATATTGCTATACTGCCCACTAATAACATTTTTGCAAAAGTTATCTAATTTCGTCCACGGTATATTATACCCAACCGTCATTTCCACTAAATATAAGTTAAAATTTGTTTGCCTGTCACCAGTAATATTATCACTTGCCCACCTTAGTGTCTGAGGAAATGTGTCTCTTAATGTTTGCTTTGATGTTGCATGAAAGCACTTTTTTATAGCTTGTGCAATATAATTCGGTGCTGTTTAATTGCAATTCCGGGAAATCCATAGTCGATAAGTTTACTTTATCCTCTGAAGTAACTGAACAAGACATTTTAAAAAGTTGACTTCCATTGTCTTTAGTTTTGCTCTGTTTATGTATCAGCGTGTTATTCTCATAGATGCTTTATAAATACTATGTATTTAAAGTATATTCATTTTCAAAATGGGGCAGTGGGCGTAAACGTGACAACCAAGGGACGCCATCCGCCTATCTATGCATTCGCATTGCTATTGGATACTGACAAAACGAGCATTTCCTCATCAAGACGACAGTCAGTAAGTAATTGGTTTTTCTAGCTACAAGCCATCCGATTACCTGATAAAACCTTTAATTATTTATTCCCATTTTTATAAAGAAAACATTTATTGCATAGTACACGAGAATATTTTATCAGTTTATGTTGTTTGGGAATGGTTCGTTAGGTGTTTACAATATAATGTTTATCTACATACAATTCATCTCTGGGATTTATTGCTACCTCCCAATCTCTACTTACCACATACTATATCCTATCTTGCCTTATGATTATTTTACATACATATCTTACAGTTTGCTTCTTTAAAACAAAATCTTTGTTACTTTATATGGTTATATAAATTATAAATGTGAAGAAACAGAGCTGGATACACATCTTTGAGAAACTGTGTATATTATTATTATTCTTTGACATTGTAATACTTGCCAAAACAGTCAAGTTATGTCCATGTTTTTGACTGCCTTATACTTAACCAAAATGTTTATCAAATAACTCTGAATCAAGTTGGGTAGTGGAGGGCGTTATAAATATAAATAATATCAACGAATGCGTATGTTATACCAAAACAGTGTTATAGTATTAATAAACTTTATTGTAATTGTTTAACTTTAGGAAGCGTTAACAATACTAAATCGTCTTAAGTAAGTAATGTTTAGAGATATTCCTTAAAGGTGTGAATGTTATACCATAACTTACGGTACTTTTTAAGGTTAAGATACCAATTTCACCGTTGTAATGTAAATGAATTATACCAATTCTTTAATCACTCCTAATAATTTTTCTATTAAAGTCCTTTAAAAATATTGATTCCCATAAATTTGAGGAGCCAAAAGCAAAAGCCAATATTGTCGGGCTTTTTGCTCGAATTTGTAGTTTGCAGTAATTCGTTAACGCAAAACTTTAATAGCCTAAAATAGTTCTAATATTTTTGATATGCAATATCCACCACCCTATATGTTTGTGTAGAAAACAACAGGTTGCTTGATATTCCAGTGATACCTTAACTCGTATAAATTATTAGGGGTGTATAATCTTTCTAAACAATCAATTGTAAAATTAAGTTATCTTTAGAATTTTTCCTGAAGACGTTCTAAGTAAAATATTCCAGTGTTTCTATGAACAATTTTAAATACAGGATCATGTATTGTTTGGCATTTATTCAATTATCACGCGACATAGGGAATTTGGATGTCATCTTAGGGGCGCATTTAAACCTAATTCTATATTCCGAAAAAACGCGTGAAGCATTTTGACTTGTAGTAATAAATCTCGTAATAAATTTAATTGTAATTTTTGATAGCGTCGACTCCCCCCGCTAACACAGTGAGTGATGGAAGGTAGTTTGTAATGGCGGAATGTTAGTGTGAATTTTAAATATTTTTCCAAAAAAACACGGCAGATATCGCTGCACGATTTAATTGGTTATGTAGATCTTCACAATTCGCGGTAAGGCTAAATTTATATTCATAAGTAAATTTGATTGCAATTTTTTAGTCATCCATACATTAATTTTAAATTATTCTAACAAATTTTCAAAAATACTGCCTGTTGCCGTCCAACGACCCATTTGCAAGGATTTTGGCCCAGGTGCAAAAAATCTCATTTCTAGTCGGTAAATGTCAAACAATAAAATCACATCCTCTATTTCTTGCATTGTAAATGCTTTTACTTCAAGCGTTTAAGTGTTTTGACTGTATATTTACATTTACATATTGCTGCCAAAATTTGCGACATATTTTTAATACAAACTTGAGTAAATTGTTAAGAGATAGTTTAGATTTATTAAATATTGTAGGCTAGTATATTTTTCACACTATTTATCACAATTTTACACACATTATGTGATATAGAGCTTAAGCTATTTTATATAATATTATATCGTGGCTAAATTCTGTAACTTATTTCTCCCACGAGTTTCAGCACAAGTGATTATTTAGGTGGGTTTGACTCGTTTTGTAGCTTCACACAGATTTAGCCATGATTTTATTGTTATCCATGACTTACTCTACAAGATGTCCCTTTTGAGATAGCAATAAAAAAATTCGTTTTTTAGTTTTTTCTGTACATATAGCAGTTTTTACTTGTTAGTATTTTTTTTTGTGGTGATATATCTTAGTCAATTCTTAGATTATGTCTTAATGTGACTTACTCTATATTTATTTAAGATGAAATAGTTTTTTATTTTTCATATTTATAATAGAATTAGTAGGTATGTTATCAGAGTTACTTTTGCACATGAAAATTATCGTATTGCATTTAAAATGGCTATCTTGCATAATAAATTTTTGCACATTTATGTTACAAGTGCTTTATTTACCTATAATCGCCCACATCTTTAGAAAAATAATATTTCAATGAATCAGTGAATATTAGAACACTACCTGGAATTTTTTTAATGATGATGTATCTCTTTCCCATTGTTACAACAATGGTTTCCTTAGATATTACCATCCATCATTAACGGAGACTCAAAGTACTGGCCCTAGGTGTAGTAAATTTAAATAACAAAACATGGAAAAATAATTATTTCAACATTAAGGTGTTTTAATTGGACCTAAGTTTTATTTTTAACAGTAAAGATTGTTTTAACAATGAAAATAAAGTAAGGATTATTGATTTGTTTTATGAAAATTTTTTAAAATTGGTTAATTATGTGCTGTAATAAGTCGCGTTTTCAGTTTATAGTCAGGGGCGGTTCTACTTCCCAAAAAATGGAAGGGCCCAACAAAAAAAAAACAATTTTTAAGAACTTTCTTAGTAACCTCTTGTAAAGATTTTCAATAATTATTTTTGTTTATTTAATAATTTTGTAGTGAGAGCTTAAATTTATGACGAGCCAGATTTTCCATTTGAATTAAATTTTTTTAGTTAAAAGCACTGGCGGTTCTTCTATAGGGTCATTTGGTCAATGACCTCCCACATACAAATAAAAAAAATAGAGCTATTCATTTTCTGAGGTTTAAAAATATATAATACATATATTTTTAATATTCTTAAAAAATTGTATTAAAGTTTCTATGCACAATACTATTCAAATATCTAGATAGCAGGATTTCGTATCCCCTCCGAGCACCGAGCCTCTACATTCATATTCATCACATTATTCATCTATAGAATTTAAAAATCTTAGGTCAATCCACAACGTGTCCTCAAAGCTAGCTACGGACAGAATTTACAACGAATTAAAGTGAAATAGACTTATGCGCGAATTGTCAGAAAGTAAAAGAGACAGAAAACACTGGCGGGGACAATGTCCCTGACACATTTTAGGGAAACGGTAACGCACGAAGTTCTGTGGAGCAGTCTTAATGCTGACTAGGTACGCGTTGGTCGGTAAATTCTGTCGCGTTGTTTTTAATGTTTTTATTTGTGAACATTTTATTAGTAAATCTCTACTTGTCGTGAAATTAAGTAAAACAGTGTTTTTGGTGTTTACTATTAAATATGAGTGTTGTACAAAATATATTCAAACTGAAAGATGGACATAAGTTGAGTTATGAAGACCGAGTGAAATTTAAAGGTTTAAATGGCCGTCCAAAACCTAATATGACGATAAAGCAAACATCTCTTGATAAGAAAAAAGAAGTTAATAGGTATTTTCGAAATTCAATGTACGATTTATCCTAGTGAATTTGCGGATGCGAGGTAAAAAATGCATTTTTTTTGTTTCCCATGCCTGTTATTTGGTGATGATCCTGATCCTATATGGTCCAAAATAGGTGTAACTGACTTGAAACATTTAAAAATAAAGGTTTTGGACGGCCACCACTTTTGAATTTCACTCGGTCTTCATAACCCAACTTATGTCCATCTTTCAGTTTTAATATATTTTGTACAACACTCATATTTAATAGTAAACACCAAAAATACTGTTTTACTTAATTTCACGACAAGTAGAGATTTATTAATAAAATGTTCACAAATAAAAACATTAAAAACAACGCGACAGAATTTACCGACCAACGCGTACCTAGTCAGCATTAAGACTGCTCTACTCTGAACTTCGTGCGTTACCATTTCCGTAAAATGTGTCCGGGACATTGTCCCCGCCAGTGTTTTCTACCTCTTGTATTTTTAAATTCTACAAATAAATCATGTAATGAATGACTACGGAATCCTGCGATCTAGATATTTGAATAGTATTGTGCATAGAATGAACTAAGAACTTTAATATATTTTTTTAAGAATATTAAACTTCAGAAAATGAGTAGCTCTATTTTTTCATTTGTATGTGGGAGGTCATTGACCAAATGACCCTATAGAAGAACCGCCAGTGGGTGAGTTTAAGACACACCCTTGAATGTAAATCGTTTGTGAGATACAGGGCGTTTTATGGTTTTTGACTAAAGCTGTAGTCGGCCGTATTTCTGGAAAGGCTTTAAATTTTGGAAACAATTTTGGTACAAATATTATACTCTTTTAGTCCAATCAAATTCGTAATTCAGTTTGGAATATTTCCAGGACCGGACTAACATAATTTTGTTCTCGATGCCGATACCATGGAATTTTAAGGAGTCCAGCCCTGCATGAACCATTAATTTTTTAATAAATGTATACTTTTTGTCCAAAAAAAAAATGCTTAATTAGCGTAGGGTATTTAAATAAGTAAAATTAATAAGACGGTGACGTTAGTTAATTCATTGCCTAATTTATAATTGGAATTTAAAATTTGGTCAAGAAATATTTTTGAAAATTTATTGGTGAATAACTTTAAACATGCCTTCAAATATTATGACAAATATTTTATACACTGATCTGTCGACTTTTTAAACATTTACCAAAAAATGATAGACAGGGTGATGTTATGGGCACTGTAAACATTATAAAAATTGAATCCGGTCCTGAAATGTTACCAAAGTGAATTATGCTCTTGAATGGACTAAAAGAATATAATATTTGTACCAAATTTTATTGAAATATTTAAAGCCGTTTCAGAAATATGGCCAACTACAATTTTAGTCAAAAACCATATATCTATACGGTTAACATTCAAGGGTAAGTTTGGGGGTGTTTTGACCTCGCCAATAAGTGTGTTCTATATCCCTTTACTCTATGTCACTTTAAGGCTGGGACGCCCTGTATGATGATGATAAACTATATGTATTAGACATATAAAATTTTAAATATCAAATTCAATTTTTTTTTGGAAAATATGACATCTATCTGTAAATTTTAATTAAGTATGTTAAAATTATAACAAATTAATTTTAAGTGAACCATCCTGTACATATAGAGTCAAGAAATGCACGTAATATAAAGATTTATTTATTATAAATTATAATATAATACATTATATAATATATACATAATAAAGGAATGGATAATAGGATGCTATAAATGTACATAAGTAAATTAAATTATAAAAAAATTAACCAAAATAAATCGTGATTTACACATTCTTACTAAATTTACATTCTAGATCTAGACATTCTTACAAAATTTACATTTCTAAAATTTGATAATCCTAAAAAATCAACAATTCTTTCAACCATTACCAAAACAACTATTTAGAATTGTCAAATAATCTATAGCTAATAGTTGGCCAGTGTCGTTTTTGCCAATTAGAAAAAAAATTACATTTTAAAAATTTAATTTTGTTACATTGAGCTGAGCTGTGGTTAAAACCAAGAGGGAATGTATTTTGTAAATTGTTGTTTAGTGTGTTAACTGTCCTTGCTAGTTGTTCAAAATTTATCTGTACTTGCATGGCTGATCGCTCCGCTATGAATCTTCCCAACAGAAAACCTAGAAAAAAATTGAGTTATAATAAGCATACACATTTGAAAGTAAATTATTACTACAGAGTAATACTAAAATAGTGATAATCTTTTTCGGGTGTATTTTTCACATATAAATAAGTCAAGATTTTATAAATGTGTGAACGATATGCACCGAGAACTACGTATTTCAACTATTATCTCGGCTTGTCGCTAGGCACAGTAATCGGTGGCCTCTAAGTCCGTTCCAAGTATATTTTTATTAGTTTTACTGTGCTATTAGTGCGTGTGTATATATATATGTAATATTATGCAACCAGTATCGAGGCTTAAATGTGCCAAGACTCTGCAGGTATCCGGGCTTCTTCCACGTAAAATTACAGGCAGCTTAGCACCTTGTCCGGTAGTATCCCCAGTTCAGTAATCTTGGCAACATGAAAGCGTGCGATTGTGGTGGTGTTTAATTGGTTTGGTTCTTGCATAAAACGCTCTTAGCAATGGCGCAGTTACTACTGTTTGTACATAAAGCTACAAAAAATAATTAGAAACTACAAGAACAACAAATGGTACACATACTCTGTGTACTCCATGTAATCGACGTTATGTATTTCATACACGCCGTGATTGTGAAAGATATTTAAATACGGCTATTCATCGACAAAATATTGCCGGTGCAGTTCTGTGAGATTTTTTATGATTTGTGTGCCATCTTCTGTGTATGTAGTTTTTTACCTAGTAGCCATACATTGTGTAAAACATATCTATCAAGTGTGTGTAAAAATATTTTGGGCAATATTATAGAGGACACGTACGAAATAAATTTTTGCGAGTGACAGTGGATGAAACAAATGACCTTGACTTTCGGTGTAATAAGGTTGTTAATATTATATTAAGAATTTTGAGTGTTCAAAAAGGCAAAACTCGAGCTATAAACAATAAACTAAAAAATATTTTACATAGGAACCTAAGATATAAAACAGTGGGTAAAATTTGTGAAAATTATCTGCGCGGTTTGTCAGTGTACCCATGTGAACTATTCAGAATTTGCACCAAGCGGTATGTATTTCATTATTCATTTTATATTTGCTTATATTTGTATGTCCTTCTGTCAACCATATAAGACAGTAGTAGCACCGGGTTCTGGACTCCAGACTAGTTTCCTGACCCTGTTGAAAATCATAAACAACTGTTAATGGACATGATATAAAAGGTAAGTTTTATAAATTACAACATGCCCCTCACTGTCGCCGCAGTCAATTTCTTAAAACGGGCTTTAGTAATAAGGATGGTACAATTTGTCGATATTTTAACCTAATCTTAATATCGCCAGATGCGAGAGAAATCAATGACCGACTAAAACATTGTCGAGTGGGAAACGATCGCTCAGCATATTGGCCCTTATTTGTTTATATTATTTATTTTCGGGAACCAGGGTACTGAATATATCTTTAACTTAACTGTAAGGAAAATTGAACTTAACTTTAACTTTTCAATGAAAATAAATCATAAGTCAGCCGTAATGTAGATCTTGTTTATTTTGGATTTCAGCATCGAGGTGGGCTTCTTTTATTCATATTATATAGGCGGACAAATAACAGATTTAAGTTGTTTTTCAATCATATGCTCGGAAGGCAGCGTTATGAGTTTTATTTTTATTTTAATATAACATTACAATATTTTCTGGACATACCTGTTAATTGCCATTTATAGAAAAAAACTGGTACCAGTATTTGAATAATCAACTCATTTATCTCTGTAATTTCCACCATGGACACATATCCACAAATATTTATAGCACATACCTTTTATATGGGAAAACCCATGTGTTTTGTCTGATAGTGTAATTTATTATTATTGATTATAATAGAAAAGCTCACTTACATAAATATTTAGATACTTAAATAAATTTATGTTTAGCAGTTATTGTGTTTTTTTAAGCACTTTTATGTAAACGAATAATGATTCCACCAGCAATACAATATTATAAGTTTATTTGGAGTATTGTTTAGGAGTATCATTCCTTCCACTGGCGGTTCTTCTATAGGGTCATTTGGTCAATGACCTCCCACATACAAATAAAAAAATAGAGCTATTCATTTTCTGAAGTTTAAAAATTTATAATATATATATTTTTAATATTCTTAAAAAATATATTAAAGTTTCTAGTTCATTCTATGCACAATACTATCAAATATCTAGATCATTACATTATTCATTTATAGAATTTAAAAATCTTGGGTCAATTCACGTGTCCTCAAAGCTAGCTACGGACCGAATTTACAACGAATTAAAGTAAAATAGACTTATGCGCGAATCGTCAGAATGCAAAAGAGACGGAAAACACTGGCGGGGACAATGTCCCTGACGACCCTGACACGGTAACGCACGAAGTTTAGTAGAGCAGTCGCCAGTCAGCAGTCTTAATGCTGACTAGGTACCTACGCGTTGGTCGGTAAATTCTGTCGCGTTGTTTTTAATGTTTTTATTTGTGAACATTTTATTAGTAAATCTCTACTTGTCGTGAAATTAAGTAAAACAGTGTCTTTGGTGTTTACTATTAAATATGAGTGTTGTACAAAATATATTAAAACTGAAAGATGGATATAAGTTGGGTCATGAAGACCGAGTGAAATTCAAAAGTTAAAGTTATACCTCGTCGTAACAACATGTTCAGTTTTATTGCAAGTACATTAACGTCATTAAACAGTTTGTGTGTTGTTTCATTTTTTCATCCAGTTAGTCAAGAGCAAATACAAATGTATGTATGTGGTTTAATTAACTCACAACATATTAACATGGTCCTTCTAGCCGATATGGTATGAATATAAGAAGAATTAATTAATAATTGTAATTAACATCAATTAATACAGTGATATTATTCAACAAACATTTTAATAAGCACAAAGAATAAGCGTCGTAGTGATTCATCAGCGCATTGTTGCATCATGTGTCGCATCAACAATCAGGGTATCAGAGGCGGCGAGTTCAGCAAATAATAAGGTCAGATCCATTTTATCCTATATTCCTGTTACTTTTATAAAATAATTCATACAGGCAGATTAAATTTGTACCTCGTCGCAACAACATGTTAAGTTTAATTGCAAGTACATAAACGTCATTAAACAGTTTGTGTGTTGTTTCATTTTTTCATCCAGTTAGTCAAGAGCAAATACAAATGTATATGGCTTAATTAACTCACAACATATTACATGTTACATATACATATTACAAAATAAAATAATAGACTGTGTATTATTCTGTGGAGCTTTTGAGCTAGCACTACGCGGACATGACGAAACTGAGTCCTCTGATAACCCGGGAATATTTCGAGGTCTAGTAAATTTTGTATCTGAACTAGATGCCATTTTTAAAGACCATTTGCAAAACAGTACTGTATTTAAGGGCACTTCGAAGGCAATTCAAAATGAACTTTTAGATTCGATACTGGCGATTATTCACGAAGAAATAAAATCTGAAATTAATCAATGTGACTTCATTGCAGTTGAAGTGGATGAAACCACAGATAGTTCCAATAAAGTACAAGTAGTTTTTGTGTTTAGATACGTTTTAGACGGTGTTGTATGTGAGAGATTTTGGAAATTTATTTAGCCTCAAGGAACTACATCGCAGCATTTGACAGATGTAATTTTAAGAGTTAGAATGTCTGAAAATTAATAAAAGTCCTAAAAAAATTGATAGCACAAAGTTGCGATGGAGCATCAGTAATGAGTGGTGCTTTTGGAGGTGTACAAGCCAAAATTAAAAAGTTCTTTCAGCAAATTTTATTCATTGTTACGCTCATCAACTAAATTTAATTTTACAAAAAGCATCAAGTCAGGATAAAAGCATAAAAATTTTTTTTGCTAATTTACATAGCTTGTCTTCATTCTTAGGAAAATCGCCAAAAAGAACAGCCGTGTTAGATAATGTTGTTAAGGTGAGATTACCTAAAGCGGCTCCAACACGATGGAATTTTAATACAAAGTGCATAGAGACTGTTTATACCTATCGAACAGAATTATTAGATTGTTTAGAAAAAAATTATTGATATAATGAATCAGAAAACAACACTCTAAACCAAGCTATTGGTTTAAAAAACTACTTACAAAATGAACACTTTCTTTACTGGTTAAATTTTTTTCATTTAGTTATGCCTCATTGTGATATATTGTTCAATCAATTACAAAAATGTAATATCGATGTCAGAACAGTAAATAAGTGTACTGGCGTTTTTAATAGTAAAATTGAAGACATTAAAAATAAAATTTTGAATAACTATTTGGAGGAGACATCCATGCAGTCTGCCCAGAGATGTAAAATGGAAGAATCAAAAAGGAGAATTTCATTAGAAGTTTGTGATATAATTACATCCGAGATCAAAAACAGGTTTGGCTTCAGTAATCATTTAGCAGTGTCTCAGTTATTTCACGCAGATCGATTTAAAGATTATAAAAAAGCTTTCCTCAAGATATGTTTAAATTAGTTAAAATGGAGTATCCAGTCATAAATCATTTGAAACTTAAAACTGAATTAAAAGTATTATATAGCCGAGAAAATGTTTCCAATAGTGAAGGTGCAGTTGCTTTGTTACAGCTTTTTATTAACAATAATTTGTGCAATACTTTTTCTGAAAATGTCAAACTGTTAAAAATCTTGTGTACTCTCCCTATGACTACCGTCGAAAGTGAACGTTGTTTTTCCACCTTAAAAAGAATAAAGACATTTTTAAGAAAAACCATGGGTCAGGAAAGGTTATCTTCTTTAGCTATGCTTACCATAGAAAGGGCATTAATAAAGAAGATAAAAGACTTTAATGAAAAAGTAATTGACCACTTTGCATCTCAAAAAGACCGGAGGATCGACTTGGAATTTAAATCACTTTAAAAGGTAGGTAATACAGTAAACTTTTCTATTTGACCTCCCTGTCTCTTGACCCACGAACCGCCACTGTATGTATCTACCTTTCGTTTTCTATTTTGGTTTTAGGTATAACTGAGAAATCTAAATCGTAATAGCGGTAAAATTGCACCTTGTATGTTTAAAACTAAGTAAAAAATTTTAAAAATATAACAACTAGGTATCTATAGATACTGCATCTCTATTTTATTTTAATTTATATTGATTTTTACCAAATGTTAAGTTTTAATTCTTGTTTCTTTTTAAATACACGTTTTTATTGCAAACCATCTTTTATAAAAAAACTTAAAAAAGGGCGGCAGTTTGTTTTTGTCCGGGGCGGTGTAAACGCCAGAGCGGTCCCTGCCACTGTTATTCAAATTGAATTAAAATGAAAATTATTATTGTTCTATGATAATAATTAAACATTTACGGTACAAAATATCATGAAATATAATGTAAAAATTAAATCGTACATGCAAAGATAATAAAATATAAA
>JANEYF010003552.1:0-161676 GCA_029963845.1 Rhamnusium bicolor | reverse complement strand
TAATATTTAATGAACTGTAAATTATGAATTTACAGTTGGAACGATGTGATTCAATTCTCTATCGCAGGTAGCAGGGTCAGCGTAGGGGTTCCCGCAGAGTCCCACCACAAATGTTAGTTGTCTGATGGCCATCAATGCGTGTTGGGGATATATTGCAAAATGTCATGACGGCCGGCACTTTGTGTGCAAGACGAATTTGGTGGGCCGGATTCCAGAATTGTGAAAGACACGTTCAAAGCAAATGTAATATAAAAATCGCCAGTTACAGGTTACATACTGGGTGTTTCTGTATGATCTCATTTTTATGTTGAATGTGTGTAACATTCCACCGCATGTAGTTAACAATATTTTTGGTTATTTTGGAAAAAATATGTGCCTAAGTAACCACTACCTCGAAACTGCTCGTTTTAGCGAACATTTAAAAGAAAATTTTTTGTTCAGAATTGATTGTAAAACTCAAAATGATACCACTTTTTTAAAAAATCCATGGACGTAGAAATTATGTTTAAAGAAGGGAAATGATACCCCCCTGACACGCCACTGGTGGACTGAATGAGACACACACGTCATTTTTATTGTAATTTATACTGTCATAGTTCATACCAAAATATAGCCAGTATTTATTGTCGTTTCTGAGATATTAAGAAAAGATCGTTTTAAAATATACATTTCAACACTCAAAAACGATGCCATAACGGGTCTATGTCTATAGAAAATTTTCTTCTTAGAATGGATTTTCATCTCATCTGGTCATTTTTAGGATTTAAATTCGGGCCACCCTATATATGAATGCTTCGTTCTTAAGGATTCGTTTGCACTTTCACGCCGAGGTAATGTTGAAACAATGAACTAAATGAATATCGGCAAAGCAATAATCACGCCGCAATCGACTGACACATTTTACCGTCTCGCACTATTTTTGATTTACTTCAGTAAAGAAAAATATCTGATGTGGCCAGCACATAACTTTCTTATACTAGTATATATCATCCTGATCTAAAAAATCATTTTATTTAATTCTTCACTTTTAATAGCGTACCTTGAAATATTTCAGTAAAATTTTTTAAATAATTAATTTTCAGCGTCATTCGATACTGTCAATAATAATTCATGTCATATATTTTAATAATTTCTTCTTATTGACATTGACATTTTATTTGACATTTCAAATGTCAAACTGTTAAATTGATCCTAACCCCATTTTATGAGGTCAAATGTGTAAAAAATTTCAGTTTACATCAGCTTTATTTAAGTATTTGGAATATATATTTTATTGGCTTGATATAGTAGACATGATTTATAATCTTTCATCAAGAATATATTTTTTTGTAAAGACAAATACAAAAAAGTTTGGGTCCGTGGACCTCCTTCCAGCTGGCCAATTTTGCTCATCACGGAATTTATCATTGTCTTTGGTATTTTGAACATGTGTATCGCATTTGAAAGCTTTATCTCAAAAACTGTGGCTTCTATCGCGATACTACAGACATGCCGACAGATTATTTTTCCATAAAGTTATATTTTTTCATTATAATTCGTCGAGAATCGTCCAGAAATGCAATAAAAATTTGTAATATTTTTTTCCCGAAATTGTACCTTTTTTCTTCTCTCATTCATTATGTCTCTTCTGGTGGTACAACATTCACCAAATTTAATGTGTCACCTAAAATGTTGTTGAAAATCGTAACTGCCAAATTTAGGAGGTCTCCCATTAGTAAAATAATAATAAAATAAATTATCGCGGATACACACACACATCCACACACACATCCACACACACACCGACAGACATCATACGGAAAATAGTCAGAATGGATTCTGGAGGGTTCAAAACGTATACATCAATCAAAATCTCGAAGTCGAAAAAATCACGATTACTATACTTCCTTATATTAGGTAATAAGAAAGTACAAATCATACTTTATTCATTACAATTTTTCACAGATATTGTTTACACTGTATTTTGTTACACGTATGGCCAAATTCGGAAACTTATGAAACTAATCCAAAATAATCTCGTGAGTTCTGGAAAAATAATGAAGAAAATACCTCTGATAAATTGTGGTGGTTTTTAGGGGGTGAAAATTGAAGTAACTGAGTAAAATTCTAAAATTTCGGGTTTATGTCGAGTTCGATCTCCAAATTACAGAAAAATAATGGAAAAAATACTATTGATCAGTTGGGTGGTTTTTATGGTGTGGAAATCGAAATAAGTTAGTAAAATTCTAAAACTTCGGATTCATACTGAATTTGATTTCTGAATGAACGGAAAAATAATGAGAAAAATACTACGGAAAAATTGGTTTTTAATGGGTGAAAATCGAAATAACTGAGTAAAATTCTGAAATTTTTGGTTTGGAACGAATTAGATCTCCAAATAAGAAAATAGTGAACAAATTTCTTTGATGAGGTAGGGTGATTTTTAGGGGATGGATATTGAAAAACAGAATAAAAATCCTGAAACTTTGGGATCATAAAATTCAAGCAGAAAATAGAATGGAAAAATAGTTATACACTCCCGTTAATAAAATATGGGGTGAAAATAAATACAGCATTCCTGTCGAAATATTTCTATTAATAATATTAAAAAAAAAACCGCTGCCAATTACGTGGGGATCAGATCTTCATCACCGTAGTAAAACTCGACGTGTGGTGGAGTTTATAATAAAAGTAATTGTTGACGTTTCAAAAAAAGTCACATTTTCTGACGTTTCAAAAAAAGTCACATTTTTTAAGTTTCAAAAAAGTCACCTTGGTGGAATGTCACTAATATTTTTTAGAGTTTTCTATCACACTCAATCTCTTCCTTGACCTCTAGAATGTGTGTACCAAATTTGAACACTTTATCTCAAAAATTGTAGCTGCTATCGCGAACACAGACAGAAAATTTTTTCTGTCTGAAATTTTCTGTATCCTCATAGTTCGTCAAGATTCGTTAAGAAATGCAATAAAAATTTTGAAAATTTTTTTCACGAATACATAACTTCCTCACTTTGAGGAGTGAGAAGTAATACATTTTTCACATGCACTTTTATTATATTTTTCCTTCCAAATATCGAATAGATCAATTCGGTTCGGTTTGTAATTTGGAACGCTTCAGAACCTAGGAGCGAGAAAAAATATAATTAGTACATCAGGCATAACAAAAACAAACGGTAATAAGTTGCTGGTGCAGAAGTGACGAAAGATGAATGAGGGAGGTGATATTTACAATTACAATTTTAAGAAAAACAAATAATGAAGGAAGTGCATTGAATTTCCTATGTAGATATAAGTGGCAATCTAGAGAGGGGGAAGAGGAAATGGAAGTACAGGGTAGTAAAAAGAATTTGTTATTGAGGGTGAGGTATCTCGAGAGCAATGTATGCATTTAAAATTAATATTAGTAAACGATGCGCGATGTGCGATATCTTGAAATAATACGATTTGTTTAGTTATGAAAATTATGTCGCAAATACCGGCAGCTACAATTTATGGGATACATAGTCCATACTTCATGCTAACTTGAAAAAATATATCAGTACAACAAATTGTAACAAAAAAGTGTAAAAGAGATTTAAAGTTACATTCTATCTAGCTTCAGCGGCTATAGCAGCTTCGCTGATATTATGCCTTATCTCGCACACCATATAACAAACAAATGATTTGACTTATATATAAGATAGTCCTTACCTTGTTCTGTATCAGATACAGCTACTTTGTCAAAAAGCAAATATCACATTTAGAAAAACACGGAAAACTCCCTGCACAACTATTAGCTGAAACATGTCTTCGTTCAAACCGATGTAAGATGCAATTGAGGCAGGTATAATGTTAATACCGTCTTTCCCCTTAAAATATAGGCTTTATCCTCACTAATTATTTTGTCCTTTATCTGATTCCAAGAAGTCGTAAATATGGATTTGTTTTACTTTTGGCCAAAAATTGTTTAATCGGACCCACTGTGCTATGAAATACGTATAACTTATGTATTAGCTTATTCCAAGGGATGGAAATTGGTATAGATGTTCTTTCACAGAATTAGTCTATAGTTAAAATAACGGAACCTTAAAAAATTTAAAGTCTGCCCTGTGCGCAAACTGTCAACAGTAACTAATGGTAAATATCTGATTGTTTTGCACTTGTCATACTTGTCAAAATACTATTTTATTAGTTTTGCATTTATTTTCTTTCTTTTTATGAGATTTTATGTGATTTTATATAAGTTAAAAGGTATGTACCAGTTTTTCAAATCTGCTGTTTATGCGCAAATGTAATGGTATGATTCGAATGTCTTATTAGCAGGTAGATTTTTGAAAAATATTATTCTTGAGAATAATACGAAATAATATAGGATGGTACTTGCAGGTACGTTTTACAATAATAAATATTATGAGTAATTTTGAATCTGTCGAGTTGTTTTTAAGAAACTCAAAAAATAGAAAACGGGAATTTTGGCAGAGCTCAGAGAACTGAAAACGCTGTTTTAATTCACCTTGTAAGTTATTTTCAACATGCCGTAGAAAGAGATGAGCGAAATGCTCTTCTCGGGAGAGTGGATGATTTCAATTTAAACGGTGACGCATCATAGATTTGATTTATATTAAAAAGGAACAAAATGATCCTGAGAGATCCAGAGCTTAATACATACAAAAGTGCTTCTAGATGGTATCTAACCTAGCATAACACGGTGTGCATTTCAACATAACTAAGCATCATTTATCAACATATTGAACTCTTGAACGCACTCTAAGTGCATTTGATTGGCAGGCAGAGCACGTATCTTAAGGTTTAAAACAGCCGGTCTACAGCATAGATTGCCGACCAGCCGATTAGATACAGTTAAGATTAGGATCCGAATCATTTATATCACCAAGCTCGGATGGTTCGACTCGTTTGTGTTGATCTAAATAAAGCCATTCATTTATATTACGATTGGATGTTAATTATTTAATAAAATACCTCTACCTACAAGGTGGGTATAAAATATGTAGCTATTGCTGCCTTCTTTAGAATTGTACTCGTAGATAATTCATTGTTTAGTTGTTGTATAATGTACGATTATTTTATTTATGGTCTCGGACACTTCTGCACTGGCTGTGTGTGGTAAATAATTGACCGGATATTTTCCAAATATTTCTACATCTTATACGGTTCATTTTACATCTTAGATGGGTAAAAGCAATCAATCAGTAGATGCACATACTTAATTGTTTTTACAAACATCAAGTATTTAATAGTTACTTTATAAAAATTGGCAAACTAAACAATATAACGCCATTACTTTTATTAATTCTGTACATAATATAAAGTAACAGTCCATAAATAAACAATAGAATGTTATGTGTAAATTAACAGACAATATTTTTAGATACGTATTTATTTTGTTAGAAAATACTTTTACAGAACAATATCCAGTAGAACAGGCTTTCAATAGATAGTTTTTCGTTAGACGTATGATATTCCAGTGGGCGAAGACCCTGAGCGGGAATAATTTCGAACAAATTGGAATTTTAATCCATTTAATTCGGTCTTAGAAATTAGATACTCATTTTGCACCCCTCCCCCCCAAGAGACTGAGTGCTTGCCGCCATCTTGACAAAATTTCAGAGAAAATAAAATATTTTGAAATACATGTTTACAAATTGTCGGTTAGTTTCAACAACACACATTATGAGTCATCGTTTTACATATCTTTTCTTGTTGAATAATATTAGGTTATAGTAATTGATCATGCTGTGTACGTGTGTTAATAGTAAGTTTAACTTAAAATTGGTTACATCATAAAGACCGCTAAATGGGTTTTGTTGTTACTATGGTATAGAGAAGATCTTCAGATCATACATTATTTTTGCATGGTGTCACCTCTTTAAAGAGGAATTTCCAAGAAAAATAAATGGATCGTAAATTACTCCACCATCAGCTATTCGACCAGACTATATAAAGAAGACCTTTGTTTGTATCCTAACCCATCATCTGAATATACTGTAGAATCTGTTGAACAGTTAGCTGGTGTGCAAGATGATTATCCTGAACCTAAACCTTTACCTTTAGCTGCCGATTTTGTACTGATATGTATAAAGAACCATACAAAATTACGCAAAATGATCTAAACGACCTTATCAGAGACGTAGATCTTACAAATAATAGAGCAGAACTGTTTGGTTCTAGAGTACAAGAATAGAACCTTCTGGAAGAAAATATAAAAGTGAGTGTACCAACATCGACAAAAAGACCAATTTTTCAAAATGGCGCGGAATCTTGTAGCTTGTACTGACAACTGGCTTAATGAAATTACTTAATATTGAGCATAAACCTGAAGACTGGAGACTTCATATACTCTTCCAAATTGAATTTAAAAGCTGTTCTACTTCATAATGACAACTAGTTGCCATCCATTCCTATAGGACATACAGTTCTTATGAAAGAGTAGTTGACAATATGAAACTGTTAAAAGTATTAATTATGATATCGATGGCAAATTTGCGGTGATTTGAAGATAATAGTCTTATTGCTAGTGATGCAGCTGGGTTATACAATGTCATGTTGCTTCCTCTGTGAACGAACCAGCAGAGCCTGTTCTTTGCATTATAATTATAAGAAAGGAGTGTCTTTCAAGGCAATTACTAAATCCAATGCGAGCCATTGTTGATATCCAGAAGATTATTTTGCTTACACTTCACATCAAATTGGGGTTAATAAAACAGTTTGTAAAAGCAATGGTTAGAAACGGGCCGTTTTCAATATCTACAAATAAAATTTCCTGGACTTAGTGAAAGAAAATAAAAGAAAGTATTTTTATCGAAGTAGTACAACTAGTAGTTAATAAGTTCTTTGGCAGCAGAAGAGGTGACAATTATCGTCGGTCCCATGTCAAAACACCGAATGTACAAATTTGCCAGTTTTGATTTTTCTGTTGCAAAGTAAATAATTTTTTGGACTGCAATGCCAACACCGCAAATGAATATTTTTGAGATATTTTTACTAAGAAACATATATAAATAAAATTAACTTTGGATTTTTAACAACAAATGGAACTTTATTTTCTTTCTCCTGAAAATTTCAAAAAATGCAGATCCGCTGTTTTGACAGGGGACCGACGCATGAGGAAACTGTTGAAAATCTTCTCACAGAATATCAAAACCTAGGATGCAATATGGTCGTACAAGTTCATTTCCTTCATTCCAATCTCAATTTTTTTGGGAGAATCGTGGCTCATTAATTGATGAACATAGGAAAAGGTTTCATCAAGACATATCTGAATGTATGTTTACATTATCAGCGCGTTTAATTGTGTAGCCGTTCAGGCGCTGGCCTATAAGACATACCAACCCTATTCTAACTTAAATATTTTTCGATAGATTATTCAATTTTACGATACGAATAAAATAAACCTGTCGATTTTTTTAGATGCTGACAAAAAGTGGTACCTATTTGATATATTTTCAGATTACATTATTGTATCCATCCTGTAATCATGATTGCCTTAGGAAATATGTCCAAGAACACTTGATTTTACCTTATATGTATTTGTTTTATTTTTTATTAAATTAAATTTTAGATCTACATCAAAGAGCAAGTGCCTGTCAGTCATTCTTAAATAACATGGTTTATAATTTTTATTTGACCATTTTGTTTTAATAGCCGTTTTGTAGCCTCATTTAAATGTGTTTAAAATATATTCAAATTAAAGTCCAATAAACTTTACCCTGAAAAGCTTTAAAGATTTATAAGGATAATAAAACATTTAAATTTACATACCCATTATCTACCAATTACATTTTCATTAAGAATAGTTTTTTTTCAGGTTCATAGTTCCAATGAACACTAATTTACAAAACTCTGCAAGCCCACGTAAATTTACTCAATGAATCTAATATATTTCAGTGTTTGATATTGTTATAAATCCAACCACTATTATAAATTAAAATTATTGACACCTACTTTTAAAAATTCGTAAGTTCGACGGAGATAATTATGAATTTTAAATTAATCATAACAATCATATCTTACGTCACTTTGACATTTAAATGCTGGTAAAATGTGCTTTATAAAACCAAACGTAATGCATTTTATGTTTCCACAGTGTTTCCATGTTTCCATGGTCAACCCTCGCGGGCCTTAAACGGCCCGCAAGGGTAAATTTTACGGCCCGCGAACCTTTTGCAAAAGAAAAAAATCGTTAGAGACCACAATAAATGTTAAAAAATAAGTGCTGCTTATAAATTAATGCAGTCTCTTGTTATTGAATATTTACTATCATATAAAATGAACTAGAGTTAAATAGCGACCTCCTATGTTGAGATAATGCCAGTTTACGATATGCTGAATGCCAAACATTTTTCGTTTTATGCAAGTCAAAATTGGATAAGATTTTATTTTAAATAAAATGTCTGGGCTTCATAATAGTAAGTGCAGGAACGTAGACAATGAATGTCGTGTTTTCTTTGCTGGAAATACTTAATATTTCCCTATTTTGGCAATGCTTGAAAATATGACCGTAACATTAATAAGGACTTTTGTGAAAGGTTTCTGGATATTAGAAATAGACTGTCTTTAACAAATTATCCTGTTCAAGTTGCGGATAAAAGAAATTTTCTAACATGTCCAAATATGATGAGGCATTGACAATTGGATTGTTAAAAAAAAAGGATCGTAAATTTTTTGTTTTGATACCGCACACCAAACTGTAACTTTTGAAGAGGATCTGGCATACTGATGGAAATTTCTGGGATTTTCTGATGCCCAAACTCTACAATTATGCTTAATCACCTTGCCATTTAAGTGAAATGATGCTTCGTCTGACATGATTAACTTATCAAGAAAATGCCTATCTCTTCTAGGTAAATTTAGAATTGTTCTACAAAATAGTACTCGTTTTAGAAATTCAGTTTCCTTTAATTCTTGATGAATCTGAATTTCATAAACATTCAATTTTAAAACATTTTCATAACAGTATGAACATTAGTTTTCGGAATACCTGTTGCAGAAGACATTTTTCTTGTAGAAGAGGAAAGATCGTTTTGTGTCATTGCCAAAATTTCAATTGTGTTGTTGAGCTTACTTTCATTACTTTGAGTTATTTTTTTACGGTCAATGCAACCCGAATTCCAAAAGTTTCTATACCATTTTCTAATTGAATTTTTTGTTGGAGGTTCCTTGTTAAACATAGTTCTAAATCTTCTTTGTGTTTTTTGTAAGATTTAGTGTCAGCAAAAAAGATTATACACTTAGCTTTTTTCACTTAAAGTAAACATTTTCTTAAAGTGACTCAAGTACCCGAGTTGTTAATAAACTAATTTGACGTTTACAAGTGATGATGTCTTTTATTTCCATAGTCTACTTTGTGAATTATTATTTTTTTCGTAGCATTTCGATAAAACGCAGTATTCATTTTAAAAGCTTATAAAACCATCACTCTGTATAATTTTGATGACAAATATGGAATTTTCGGAAAGGGTAAACAGTGGGCTTTCCAACTGTGAAAAAATATACATGGTGTTCCATTTTAAATAACAAAGTTACCTTCTCCCGAAAATACGGTGTCATTTTCGGTTAAACCGAAGTGATCAAAACAAGACGGATACTCAGGAAATAAGTTATCAAAATTAGAAGAAGACTGTCGAAAACCGCATTTCATTATCTCAACTAGTTTAAAAGTTATATAGGTTTTAAAAATGGTCAAAATATAATGGGGCACCTGGTATTGATGAATTCCTTCGGTACTGATGCAAATGAAATCCTTGGCTTACCAAATTAAGAACTAATAGAATTGCACGCAAATGACGCATTTAAAAGCAAATTTGACGAATGCAGTTTGTAGAAATTTGAAATTTAAAAACTTGGCTGTCTTCGTTTGTAAAGTTATTTGAAATTGTTGTGAAACGTTTTAATTTTCTTATTATGCCTATTGATGTATGTATATTTGTTAAGTTAATATTCATTAAATAGTGCATTGTGTATTTAGTAGTAAAAGCAATACATTCCCGGACGATGATGTAAAATGTTGGCCGAGGGCGTCAAGTCCACACACACACACACACACACAAGCACACGCACGACAGACATCATTCGGAAAACTGTCAGAATGGATTCAGGAGACTTCAAAACGTATATCTCAATAAAAATTTCGAGGTCGAAAAAAATCACGATTACTATACTTCTTTATATTAGCTATAAGAAAGTAATCGCATTTTTGAATGTAAGTTGGTTTGTCTGCGTATATTTATTTACTGACTAAAATATATATAAAAAACCTGTACGCTACTCACTTTCCTGGCTTAGGTCGGAAAAGTAACTTTCTCGTACTATTTTATGATGGTTGCTTAGCAACGGATTAAAATACTAGAATAGCGTATTTTGGGAACTAAAATTACGTCGAGAAAGTAGACATTCTTAAGATTTCAGAAAAACATTTTTTATGTATTTCTCATGTACATATTTCTAAACAAAAAATATTATTATTATTATCATTATTAATTTGGCTTGCAAAGAATTTACATAATTTTCATCTGGCCCTCACCTAACAGAAGATTACCCATGCCTGCTCTAGTGTTTATAAGATAATAAAATACAAATAAAATATGTGTAGAGGGGCTTACCACACTATTTGAATGAATCATTAAAGAAAATCCAAGGTGATATCCACAAAACATATACCTATCAATAATAGCTACAAAAATATTTATTTTATAACTTAAGCAATAGCACACAGGATAAGAGGTACAGTAAAATAATTATTAATCAAAAAGCTACCCACCGACTTCAATACATTTTCCACAATGTTTCACTACACTGCACAGAGGCAAGCAGAAATTTGTTCCGTATTTCGTCACTATACTGTTAAATCCTCGTTACACTGGTGCAGCATATTATACCTTGTTCTTTAAATAACCCCATCGATAATAATCTAGGGGATTCAACGACCTAGGCGGAAAAACGCGCATTTTTGCAACTAATTTTTTTTTAATTTTTTTTTTTTTTCAATTCTATTTCTACAAAACTTCCTCAACAGTATGGATAGTCGTGCCTTCAAATATTGCTTGGGTTCCATGCTCGAATGCTGAAGTCCACCAGCCGCCACTGTAAATCTTAATCCATTGTTTTGTATAATACACGTGTTAAGGATAATCAAACTTTATCTTTTCTTAATTCTTCGAACAAATAAATGCTTCCCCACACCTCAATCCTCTATCAAATTTTAATTTCATCATACAGCTTGTCCCAGCTAAGATGCCACTAGCATTTTTCTCGGTAATTTTCAAGACAAATTCGTAGTTCAAAAACTAATATTTTCTACAACAAATCCTATGTCGCCAAGAAAAAAACAATTGACAATCAAACAAAATAGTTACGGCCTAAAACTTATTTCTTCAAAACAAAATCAGAATGGTGGATTATTATATTTTTTGTTATATGGTATTACTGGAACAAATTCTGTATATTCAGTTTTTTATATCGCTTCCGATTTGGCCGGAAATTTTAAGTTTTAAATACGACAATAAATTTGTTCAGTACCTATTTGTTTGAGATTACATCAAGTGGTGCATTTAGGTTAAATTGAATATGGAGAAACAATATTTAATGCGAAAATAAATGTTGAGAGCTATTGGTATGCTTGAAGCTGGTATGCGACAAGTTGATCTAACGCATGCGATTGGTACCACCCAAAGTATCATGACCCGTTATCGTGAAACAGTGGATGTACCTGAGAGACACACAGGACGACACCATGGTATGAGTACCACTCAAAATCAAGACTGTTTCTTGTAGTTACCTGCAAGAAGAACTCCCACGGTAACTGCACCTGATCTGCAAACTTAGCTGCTGTAGGTACATGGATGAGAAATAACCTCCAGAGCCTTCATCACGAAGTCCACTTGAGATCCAGGAGAGTAAATCACACTGCTCGTTTAACCTGTACCCAGGAACACGTTTTCTGAGAAAATTTTCAATTGTTTTCACTGAGGAGTCACGATGGGCTCTATCCAGATTCAGGACGCTTAAGAATATGGAGAACACCAGGTAATGACGCACGATTACAGAATAGTTCATTATTATAGAGGAGGTACTGTAATGATTTGAGGTGGAATCAGCATTGGAGAAAAAACTATTTCATTTTGCTAGAAAATTTCCTGAATGCCGATAGGTATGTCAATAAAATACTCCGTCCAATTATGCATGATAATGTAATATCGTATGTTGCAAGGCCAGTGAAAAGATTTCTCTGGAATAATGTCATTAAGGTATTGCCGTGTTCATCTCAATCCCCAGATTTAAATCCAATTGAGCGCGCAAGAGACATGCTCCAAAGATGAGTTCTGAGGGAAGCAGATCACTTTCAGAACCGCCTAGAACTTTTCACAGTTTCCAAGCAGCATGGTTGGCAATACTTCAAGCAAGCTGAGATAATCTGATCCCAAGCATACCTAGACGATATGGGGCCATTATAAATAACCAAGGTAGACACACAACCCATTGATATATATATTTTTAATTTATTTAAATTAGCATTCTCTATGTAGTTTTCTAATATGTTTCTGAAAAATTTAGGTTGTAAAATTTATTAAAAAAATACTGTTTTTCACTTATTTTGGACAAAATCCACATAAACATAAAATTGATAAGCGATTATCGAATATTCCTAGATTATATTCATGTGCTATGTTTATAATATAACTCAATTTATTTTAAGATGTTTCTGTGTTAATTTTTTTATCTCTGATCCAATTATTCGTAAATAATTTAGAAGTAAAAAAAAAATCGTAAAAAAATTTAAAGAAATGAAACCTAAGTCTCAACTTTTATTTTCTTCAAACTCTTGCTAGTATATCGCTAGTAACATAACATAAAGTGAGATGTAGAACGATAAAACAATTTGTTCGGATTGGTATCTTGAAAATGGCCAAATCAAACATAGGAACTGAAATAGATAAGATTTGAGCTTCGGATGGTTTCGATACGCACAGACAATTTTATCAAAGCTCTTCAAAGATCAGTCCTTCAATAAATCAAACGTAACTCGGTTTAAACCTACTATTTAAGATAGGCAGTAAGAAAGCGGCTTTCGTTGAATGTAAACTTTACATTTTCCTACAAGAAAATTAGAATTTTAAAGCAATATCATATATAAGATAATCCCGTTTTACTTACATAACAGTTAATAGACTTGGCGAATCATTGTTTCTTGATGTAATATCTACTTGATAATATATAAAAGAAAATTAGTCTGTTCTTTTAATAATGGGGAAGTCCCATTACATTGAACGGTATATTTAATCGATATCTACGAGAATAATTGGTTATTTTAACATTGGGGCGCTGAAACCGAATCCGATATCAGAATTGACTCATTACGTCAGGATTTGGACATAACCTCCAAAAACATGTAAAACTAGCCAAAGCTGAGGTTAAAAATAAATTAAAATCCTAAACGAGCTAACCACTTTACCTATTTGTATTTTGGGGTGCTGAAACGAATCCGAGATCAGCATTGACCCATCGCATTAGAATTTTTACGTAACCTCAAAAACAGGTAAAACCAGTCAAAATTGAGGTTAAAAATTAATTAAAAGCCTAAATGAGATAACTAACCACTTTACTTATATGTATTTTGGGACGCTGAAACCGAATCCGAGGTCAGCATTGGCCCATTACGTTGGGAATTTTATATAACCTCAAAAAACAGTAAAAAAAAACTCTAGCCAAAACTAAGGTTAAAAATAAATTAAAACTTTATTTTTAACCTCATTTTTGGCTGGTTTTTACCTGTTTTTGGAGGTTATGTCAAAATTTGACGTGATGGGTCAATGCTGACCTAGGATTCGGTTTCAGCGCCCCAAAATACAAATAGCTAAAGTGGTTACCTCGTTTAAGTTTTTAATTTATTTTTAACCTCAGCCTTTTGGCTGGCTTTTACCTGTTTTTGGAGGTTATGTCAAAATCCTGACGTGAAGAGTCAATCCTGACTCGGATTCGGTTTCAGCGCCTCAAAATACGTCTAGTCTGCGGGTAGTGCAAAACTATTTTTTGTGCTGTGTTATTAACGACTTTTAATTACAATCTTGTTATGATCTGATGATGATGTATTATGTGAATCACGGCATTACTAACGCTAATAATTATAAAGATACAACATTTTTAGAGATAGTGTAAATAATTGTCAGATCATAGCGATTTACGTATACGTAAAAATTGTAGTCACAATAGAAAATGTGTACTTCTGCCTTGTCTCTTTCTCTTCAAACCTCTCATCTCTCTTCTTCCGTTTCCTTGTTGTTCCTAATCTTCCCAATCCTACATTCAATTCCCTCAGCTGCGCTGCACTGGCGAGGAGCAATAACTTCAAAACACATCAATGGCTACATAGTTCTTTTTTGGGGTATAATGACACTAGTCCTTGCTCCTGCTTTATATCAATAATATTAATATCAACAGTTACCTTTATTTTTAAACAGAAGCTGTCATGATTAGATAAATACAACTTGAATAGCGTAACGTCGTGATTACTGATTAATTACTTCATCACTAAATGCATGACTATTAAAATAACAACGAACAATATATTTACGTTGTTAAAATGTACCTTTAAAGAAGCCATTTTAAAAACTCACCGCTTTTTAACTCAATTGTTTTTTATTATACTTGTGTAGTGGATGGATAAGTAACTTTTCAATATTACTAGTCACAAGATACAGATACGTATCAAAATAAATATATTAACGAAAGACATTCTGAGAATTAACATATGCATCAATGTGCCAATGTGCAAGAATATTATTTCTACAGTTGAGAAGGTAATCAATTATTCTCTTGAAATAAATGATATTTCTATTTAATTTATCATTGTCAGCCTGACAAAGATCGAGCGTTTACAATCAGAATTTAATATCACCCATTATATGCAATTAGATTTTTTTCTTCATTTTTCTGTTCTTCACTCGTGTGTTTTTATAATGGTTCTTTATCCGTTCGGCATTTTTAGTAGGGTTAAGAAAGCGGAAGGTTTAATTTAAAATTTAATTCATCGGTAATAAATGCACCGCAAATGGGGTGGTGATGCTCGTACTGATGTTGTGTAACTTGGGAATCTCTTTATTGTAACTCCTTTATAATCTACTTCAATGATTTTAAAATGTTTCAATTAAATTTAAATTTAATGCCACAACTGAATTGGTATAAGAGTAACGTCCTGCGGGTTCCTGCTCAATTATGCTAGTTTTTTATAACCGTTCGCCTAAGCTGCTCATTCACTAGCGATACTGAAGCAACTGGATTGTACAGTGTGATTGTTTTGAAATTGCTGGGAGATTTGGTTTTCTCCAGCTCCCCATTCACTAGGCGACATACAAGAGGTTTAACTGACAACCGATCATGTGCGACCAGTGTGTGACGACAAAATAAAGCCATGCGATCAGATCGAAATGGTCCATTTACTGAGCGAGCACTATGTAATCTGCTTCGTTTGCCGGCATTTGCGACCGAATTACAAGACAGGCCGTCAATCAAAACATTGCCTGGATGATTCGCATATCGTTTGCAGTATGATTGCGCTTGTTACTGACTAGAAAATATTTGGCAATTTCTGTTTACGAAAGTGGCCAAGGTTGTTTGTGCGGGTTGCTGCAGTATCGCCCTAGTGAATGGACTACTTTAGTTTATAATAAACATTTTCAATCGACTCCTAGTAGTCCTGATGTATTACTAACAGGACAAAGCCAGAATTATTTTGGCGGGTATTTAGTGTGTGTGAGGAAGTTGTCTGAAAATAAAAAGAATTAGTGGCTACTATCAAAAAAACAGTGCTGGACTTTCGATTATTCTTTGGAACACCTACACCTTACCCCTTAAAATAGGTGACATATGTATTATAGCATATCTGCTTCCTTCCCCAGCCAAAATCCGCAGAAGTTATATACACTTCAATATATTTACACGCTACATGGACTCTTTTACCTATTAGTATCTATATTTTGTAGATGAAAACTACCAAATTGTACAGACACAATATTCGAATTTACCTGCTTCTGGACGCATCTAAATGGTTTAGTAAGGGCTTATGCTGATTGGTTGACTTTGATTTTTCTGACGCGTGGTTGGCTGTATGAGTAAATTGTTTTCTTAGAGTTCAAGCAAATTGTACTCAAGGATATACTTTCTGTGTTAGATGTTAGTAACTTAGATCTTAAACTTGCTAAGGTGATTCTTTAGGTACGATATTATAAGAAAATAAAAAGGTATATGAAGCTACAGCGTTCTTCAAAAAAGAATGTCCGGTTTAAAATAGTTGATTAGATAGGAAAAGTCTGGTTTCCTTACACAGTTATAGCAATAATTATTCAATATAAAAAAATCATATGAAATTACACAGGAAATTAGAAATAACGAGAGCTGTTACCTGATGGCAAGTAAATTCCAGAGGCAGCTCATGCTTGGAAATTGAAAGAAAACCACTTTTTATAATAGGTACTTTATTTTGTCATATTTAAACATAAGATAACTGAAATTAATATAAAACAATGAAAACGTTTTCCTTTTTCATTTAAAAACATACTTTTCATTTCCACGAGCTGATTTTAGGGAGTTCGTTTTGATAGCAAAAACTTTTAAAACTTTTTATAAGAATATTTAGTTAGTACATATTTGAATTTCTTAACGCAAATATCGGTCAATGGATTTCGTCTTTAGACCGTATTTCAACAGTAAACATATACGTTCGCAAACTGCATTTGATACAGGTATAAAAACATGTTGACACAATTTTCACTAATAGACCGACAACTCAACAAGTGAGCAAGTGGTAGAAGATAGGGTTGATCGACAAATGTTCAAGTATTGCGCCCATTGCAATGTGATTATGCACCACTGTCGTTAATGACACAAGTGGTTAGATACGGGGTGTTGTAATTTCTAATGCATGCGGTTCTACTTTTGTTATAATTTCCGAGATTTAGACATAATTCCGGGAGCCAGGAGAAGCGGTTTTAAAAATGAACGAGTCCGGGAGAATTCTGGGACAATGGTAACTTAGAAATAACAGATAACACGAGAAGCTGGTAGTGACCAAAGCAATATAATTCTAGAACGTAGTATTTGAAAACAATATCACGAGCTACAAAACCGCATCCGGGGTGATGAGACCTACCAACCAACTTAATATTCTTGAACTGCAAGCAAGTGGAGATATATAATGATGGTTGTATGTCTACGGAGTTCATGTAGAAGAAAGGTGGAAAGTATAAACTAACTTAGACCACTGAGAGCTTCTTAGAATATACCCAAGTGTATAAGAATATGCTAAAAGGAGTAACAGGCGAAAGAGTTGAGAACTCCATCTTCGTGAAACTAGTCAAGCACACTGTGGCAAACGGGTGAAATGACAAGATTATTCACATAAGATATAAATAGGAGAGTAATCTGCAGGGATTCAGTTACAAAAATATACGTTTAGAAACCAATCAACACAATTAACAACAACAGAGCTTAATTGCAAAAATTACAAGAAATTTTCAATGTGTGGATGAATCACTTAAAGTGGACACAATTATCAGATTTTATTCGAGAAAACTTTTGTCAATCGTTAAATATACGAGGAGTGGTCAAAAAATCATTTTATCGAAATTTTGACATCCTGTATATTATGCATGGAATCGATAGTACTACATCCAGTAGTATGACATATAAGCATATTTGGATGCGACTTAAAGTTTAGCCGGAAACGGCATCGATTTTTTATTTTTTGACTTAACCTATACATTTCTACATATTCGTATCTCATTTAAAGGTCTTTTTAATGATATATAATTTTTACATAATTATTTGTTTTCGAGGTATTGTCTAATAAACTTTTATTCTATGGGTATAGAAAAGTAAGCAGGATATCGAGAATAATTTCAATAACCTATATCTCGAAAACACTATAAAGATAATAGCATAAAGTTCACAACCGAAGAAGCCATTGGCGAAATAATTCTCATGTTTTTTATATTATGTAAAAAAAAATATAAATAAGAAAATTGTGAAAATCACAAAACGATTAAATTTTATTTCGTTTAGTGGAATTAAAACTTTTGAAAAAAAATTTCATTTGACAAGTCAGAAGTACTTGAAAGGAAAATATTCTGCCCTGGGAGTAAATGCACTGGTTTAATTTGCCATACATTTACATTCCGATGAAATATATTTAAACTTGGATGCCTGAACGTTCAAAAATGTGTATATTAACATTAAGTATGCATTAAAATTTTATTTTGTAAATCAAGCGTGCATTTGTTACATATCGATATATAAAATGTTTCTCGTCTGGGTAACTTGCTGCGTGGTGAAAATGGCTTAAAGCCAAGAATTTGTACAGTTTTAAAATTACTTGTTTAAATGTTTAAAACCTGTTGTATATTTTTTTAAATGCACTAAATACAGTACATCTACATCTATATTTATAGGTCAGGTTTTATCTACTATTTGTAAATATACTCAGGTATGAAAATACCTCCTAAATAGAGCCCGTACCTCGGATGACATTTCCAGAGACGGATTCTGAGTTATACACTACTAGTAAGGCGATATAGAGTGATCTTTTTATGTCATCGTCATTATTAATAAACTATTTTGTAATTAGTTGTAAATCATAAAAAGTAATTCTGTGATACTTTTGTAATGTTACAGTTAAAAACATCGGCCACTAACTATTATTGCTACACAAGTTCAAACATCGTTAATTACAAAAGTTTTTTTATAAATCATACTGAAAATACATTCAAACGTTTATTGAGATGTTTACAGATAATTAAAGATAATTAGTCATATTATGTAATATTATTTATGCGCTAGCTTAATGTTTGTAGCAGAATTTAACAAAGTGCAATGTAAATAATGTACCGCATTATGCGCAAATATTGCAAATCCTAAATATTATTTTTTACTATCTTCGACCTAAATCCAATCTCTATTTATACGTAACTAGTTGTTTACCCGTGACTTCCTCCACGTGAAATTCGCGACAATGCATTATAAGTTTTGTTAGCATATTTAGGAATTTTTAAAAATTGAATATCTCATATTGCATATGAGGGTTGGAACGTGTTTTATTCGATTCGCCAGGAAAGAACCTGCGGGGTAGTGTGGTACTAGGGGGAAAATCATCCCGCTATCTATCATAGATTTAACATTTTATCATTTTGACACGATACCATAATCATATTTATGATTTAAAAATCGTCCGATTTCACTCACTTCTTTGCGCTGCCACTTCTGTTTTTAGAAGTTTGCATGGGTAACCTTTGCGAAACAAAAACCAAGTTGACATCTCCTATTGGGCCTAAGAAATATTGAGGAATTCGCGAAAACACATTTTACCCTTTTTCACCATCTTAGGGGTCGTAATAATATCGACAATACCATTACGTATAATGGCCTCCAGTAGAATCAGCAATAAATCACTAAAAGATATCAAAATTTGTGCCACTCCGTCAATGTCATCCGAGATACGGGCTCTATTCCTAAATATCATTCACTGCAACTTATTAGGGAAATGATAATTTCGAATATACTAGATAAAATTTGTCATATGAACGAAATACAAATATTTTCCTAAATTACGTCATGGGTCCGTTTAATACATACTTACGTTTCTTTTGTTTTTTGGCTCTAAAAACAAAATTAATTCGTTATTGAGTTTCTAAAATAAATTGCACGTTTTGACTTCCAATGTGTTATTTTTCCCAATGCTGTGTGCTGTGACATATGTGGACCATAAGAATTTCTTATGATCAGATACACACGGTTTACAAGAATGCTGAATAATTACTAGACTGGGACTAATTAAATTTAAAAATAATATCCGCCGCCGCTGGCAGAAACACAAACGACGGATAGACAAACGCAGATTTACAGACTTACAAGACAACATAAAGAACAAACAGGCACAACACCGCAACGTGGAATGAAATAATAAAATAGCCACAAAGGATAATTCTTTGTGGGTTCTAACCAAGAATGCTGCGACGACAAAAATGACATACCAGTACTAATAACTAACGGACAGACTGCAGTAACGGACAAAGATAAAGCTGACGTAATAGCAATAGCTCGACATTTACACTAGACGTACAGTACTCAAAACACTACTACTGAACAACAAAACAATATAGACAGACAAATACAAGACATCCCTACCTAGACCCCAATCCCCCTCCCAGAAAATTAGCTAAAATAATAACTTCACCCACAGAAATTAAAATATTCTAAAAACCCTCACCAACCTAAAAGCTCCCGGACCAGACAACATATCAAATATATTATACAAAAGACTCCCCAGAAAATCACTGACTCAAATGGCATACATTATAAACTCGGCGATTCGATTGCAATATTTTTCAACAGCGTGGAAAACTGCAATTATTGTTCCCTTTCTGAAACCGAGGAAAGACCCCACGTCAGAATTAGGTCTAGGTCCAACAGTAATTCTTCGTTTGGCTGAAACATTACCAGAAAATAGCTACTTGTACTTAGCTACTTGTACTTTGATAGGTACTTTTCAACAGTTGGTTTGATGGACAAGTTATTGTCATTAAATATGAATGCCACTGCCACTATTATGGCCAACAGATTTAAAGGTTATCAGTTCAAGAAAGATAATGCAATGAAAAAAGGAGAATCAGAAGAAGAAGTCGTTAGAAAGTGATGGCAAACTCTACATTACAAAGTGGAAGGATAACAAATCAGTATTGATGTTGTCCACAGCTTTCGGAATAGAACCTGAATTTGTGGTGCGGAGATGGGACAAGTGGAGTAAACGTTGCATGTCCCATAGTTGTAAAATCGTACAATGAACACATGGGATGCGTGGACATATATGATCAGATGCTCGAGTATTACCGCTCCTTCTTCAAAACTAGGAAATGGACCTTAAAGACTATCCTTCTTTTTTAATTTGACAATAGTTAACAGCTGAATGGAATATCGCGGAGACTGCAAAATCAAGAAAGTTAAGGCTAAAGATACTATGGGCCTTCTAAATTTTAGATTAAATTTTGGCGAAGATCTGCTTTCTGGAACTAAAAAGTGTACTTCTGATGAAACTGAGAGTGACGAAGAAAATAATTTGAATGAAGAAAATGAAAGAAGAAAGAGAAGGGTTCCAGCAACTCTACCATGCGTAGACAAACGGTACGATGGTTTTGAACATTGGCCCAGTTGTGAAGATATGAATAACCCTGTAAAGTGCAGGTTGGAAGGTTGCGACAGCAGATCGAGAGTCCGCTGCATAAAATGTAATATTTTTCTGTGCTTCACTAAACATAAGAATTGTTTCCGTTCATTTCATTGCAAATAAAATATAATTTTCACAATCGTGTCTGTATATTTTAACTCCTAAGCCACACAATTGTGAATGTCAAAAAAATCTATGAAGGTGTTGCCAAAAAAAATTTCAAAGAATTTAGCTTTTTTAGTTATTTTATCGAGAGAAAGTAAATATCAACTTTAAATCTTTAAATTTTTTGTTTAGGAGCGTAGGATATAAACAGTGAAAATATAGGGTGAGTCATTTTTCATTACACCCAGTAAACTTACTTTTTTATATTTTTCATATTTTTTTAGTAAAATACAATTCAGAATGTTCTGTTTGAAAAAATTTAAAAAACTCATTGAAATGTACTAAATTGGCAGTTATCTAAAAAACATCCTGAGTAGTAAAACAGTGGGTGCGTGCGTGAGTGCGTGCGTGTATCTGCGATAACTCAAAAAAATACTAATGGAAGCCTTCCTAAATTTGGCAGTTAAGATTGTCAACAACATTTTAGGTGACACATTAAATTTGGTGAATGTGGTACCACCAGAAGAGGCACAATGAATGAAAGAAGAAAAAAGGTACAATTTCTGGAAAAAAAAAATTAAAATTTTTTATTGATAATATTTTATAAGTTGTTGGCTGTTAAAGTAGAAATTATATCTTCAATAAAACACAGACAAGACTTTCTTTCCTATTTTTAGAGGACTTTCAGCCAGGTACATGAACAATTTATCTTACGTTTCGTCCGAGTTTTCGAACATTTTCAATGTTTAAAGCTAAAAAATAATGGTTTTACATAAGTCGTAAATTAGATTAGTGACAATACATATCTGAAAAAGTGTTTTCTTACCTAATATAAATTTCCTATTTTAATTTCATTGTGTGGGCTGGTTTTATTTTGTTTTTCATCATTTTTTAATTGGTAGGTATGTGATGTACGTGTAGTTCGACTAGTTAGGCAGAGAATGATCAGTATTTTGTGTCGTCGTTGATGTGTTTCTTTTAAGAGTAGGTAATTATAACAGCTGATAGTATACTTATATTGATGGTCCGAGTTATTGTAAACATTCTCATGATATTGGAAAGCCGTTGAGAAGAGGTTTTGCAGTTAGTACATATACAGGATATATAAAAATTGTTACTATTGAATAAGATTGCGATATATGCTACTTAGGTTTTCTATATCTGTTTGATAATTTACTGTTTTTTTGTTATTTTGTATTTCGGCCATTTCCAAAAACATGTGTCTTTTGGTATTTCTGTCTTTATGCAGTATGGTTGTATCCAGAAAGGTAAAATTGTGTAAATTAGTTATGTCGTGTTCAGTTAATGCTGTACTGCATGAATTAGGAGTTGCTATGGAATTTCTAACTGATAATTTTTTATGTTGATTTATACGTTTATTTAAATATTGTTGGGTTTGTCCAATGTAACACCTATCGCAATCTGAGCGATCAATTTTATAAATAACATGGGTTTGATTTAATTTCTGTATTGGATCTTTTAGTTTTGAATATAATTTATTTTTTATGCTGTTATCCTTTCTGTATGCTAATTGTATGTTATATTTACCTAAGTCTTTCTGAACTTTTTCTGATATTTGTGGTATGTATGGTGCCGATATGTATATTTTGTCTTTATTTGGATTGTTTTAATTTTTGTCCTGGTTTGTGTTGTTAAATATGGGTCCTAAGTAGTTAGGTTCGTAAATCCATGTCAACTTGATTTTTATTGTTTTTGTTATTTATTATATGTATTTTCTTTTGAATATACTTATTCATAAAAGGTGACTGGTAAAAGTTAAAAGAATGTTTTTGATTTTAATTATGTTTTCTTTGTGAAACAATTTAACTGATAGTAAAATAGCCCTGTCCACGAGGCTGTTTATAATGCTAATTTTGTATTTATTGCTAGTTTTTGATTGGAAGTTGGTATATCGTCCCGAACTGATACTTTTTTGATACCAATTGGTTTTAATTCTACTGGCAGATCTAATTAAAGTCAGGTCTAAGAAGTTTATTTTATTTTCATTTTCTGTTTCTAATGTGTATTTTATTTTCCTGTGTTGTTCATTGAAAAATTTTTATTGCATTTCTGGACGAATCTCAACGAATTATAATGAAAAAGCATAACTTTATGGAAAAAATATGTCTGCATGTCAGTAGTATCGCGGTAGCAGCCACAGATTTTGAGATAAAGCTTTCAAATTTGGTATACGTTCTAAAGGCCAAAGACAATGATAAATTCGATGATGAGCAAAATTGGCCAGCTGAAAGTAGGTCCACGAGACCCAAACTTTTTTGTATTTGCCTTTACAAAAAAATATATTCTTGATGAAAGATTATAAATCGTGTCAACTATATCAAGCCAATAAACTATATTTTCTAAGTACTTAAATAAAGCCGATGTAAACTAAATTTTTTTACACATTTGACCTCATAAAATAGGGTTGGATAAATTTAACAATTTGGCATTTGAAATGTCTAATTTAGTTACAAAAAATGTCAATGCCAATAAGAAGAAATTATTAAAATATATGACATGAACTCTTATGACCATATCGAATGACGCTGATAATTAATTATTTAAAAATTTTAATAAAACATTTACACCATTAAAATTTAATTGAGGTAAGTGAAGAATTAAATAGAATGATTTTCTTTGCATCAGGATGATATATACTGGTATAAGAAAGTTATGTGCTGGCAACGTCAGATATTTTCTTAAAGAATCGTAATATTCACACAGCTAATACTTTGGTAAACCTTATTCCTACAAAAATTTTCACATTTTTTCGAATGACAGCTACGTAATTAAAAAAACCAAAAAGCAGTAGATCGTTGGAAAGAGAATTTCACGCTGAATTCAAAACTGTAAAAATATATAGGGTGTTCCAATTAAGAAAAAACAGATCTTGAAGGTGTTCCACTGTGGCGAGTCACCCTCTCTTTTGGACTTTGACATACTAATAAGCAATCCTGTATATTATGTTTGTTCCATCATCTACGGTGTTAATAAATTAAATCAGCTATATATTTTTTTGTTCTATTCAAATAAAATTAGTAAAGAAGAACGACCTTAAATAATATAATTTTTTATAAGAGGATCAGCTTTTGCGCATAAGCACCTCATCAATGAAGGTTTTTGTTTAATTCCAGTATGTATGGAAGAGTGTGCAAAGCACAATATAACTATATAAAGACACAACAGAGGAAACACACGTAAGTAAGCCTGTAGGATCATTTTGACAGTTAGTGAACCGTTGATTCAATAGGCAATTTCTCTCTACACTGCACATTCATTGGGAGGGTCAACCCTAGTACAGTTATTAAATGCTTTACTCTGCTTCGAATTACAAATATACGAAGACAATCCAGTCGTGTGTTACTAATATGGCCTTTTATTTACAAATCACTTACAAACATTTGGTATTGATTTAATTAGAAACACAAACAGAACTCCACTAGTTGGAGATTAAACACTTTCTATAATTTTCTGTTTACTTTTATATTTCCTGCCAGTATCACATATTATTTTCTTTTATATATTGAACATTAAAAAATATGTTTACTAATGACTGTAGGTTTTAATGAATTTTCATACCAATTTGTTGAATGGCGCAACATCAATTCAATTAAAAATTGTTTGAAAATCGTTTTTTGCAAACACAATATTATTTTAGATAAATAAAAATTTATTTTTTTTAAATTTGGTTGATAAATAGGTACAGGAAATTTCTTTCAATTGGCATTCATATTCTCGATGGTTATATATTTATTTTTGTTGGCACCCGGATCTAAGAGATCTGATTCCAGTTACACCCACTAAAAACAAATTTAAATCCAGAGTACCATTTTTGATTCCTTTCAGTGTAAGTTTTCAGTAGTAAATATGTTATTTGAATTTAATTTTCGTATATCTATTACAGGTGTGACGGGTTTTCCCTTAATGAAAAAAGCGTCCCTTGTGACACCGTAAACGACGGCGGTATTTGTCGGTTTTTGGTTCTCTCGGGCGCCAGTTCCTCTTTATAGTGCAGAAATAGCACTTTTTCCTATTAGGGGACAATATGGTCTAGGATAACTGCAGTGAAGACCAAAAAATATCCAGATGCCTAGAAAAAGAACGTGGCAATAACGATTTTACAAAATGTTTTACGCATATCTGAAAATACAATAATAATTATGAATAAACGGTACTAAGATATACATAAATACTTATTTTTGCTTCAAAAGTCTACTGCCATACAGCCAAGTAGAAGTAAGCGAGTTTTCAACAAAGTGAGATTGTATGGGCGTAAAATTAGTCAAACGCTGATAAGCGGGAAAAAACAAAACTATAAGCCAAGTTTTCTCTAAGTCAAAAATATTAATTTTTTAGAGCCCTATATGCACAGGTATAGGACGTGAGCGGCTATGCCTTTTAAGAGCGTAGTTGATAACCGTGTATAGTTCTGGTTGTTTGGAGGTTAACCATTTATTACCTGGGCAGAATCATAACCGTATGACACTATTAATCCTGGCGTGATTGCCACCACAAGGGAACGCAAATCTTTAGATCGGTCTGGTTCAAAACAGTCAGTCTTCAGAATAATGCAAATTGCTAGTGTGTGGTAATGGACGTAATCTTAAATGACAAAATTCAACTACAAAAAAAGGAAGCCTGCTTGAACAGACGGGTGCATGGACAGAAATGATCCAAGCTAAAATTATGAAAAGAAATGATAGATTAAAATTTCAAATCTATTCCAAGTCACTAAACATTTAATCATTAATAAATAAACATTCGAAATTAAATAATGACAACAGCTAGCGGAAATTTTTACTATCTAAAAGAGTAAAATTATTCTTTAAATAGAAATTCAACAAAGTTAATATTTAAATACGGAAAACAACTAACACGATTTTATTAAATACCGAAATTACTAAAAATTTTAAATAAAAAAGTCAATAAATAAGTAATAAAATTAAATATATTGGGATTCAACCCTGTCTTTTCGGGGTCAGGGCGTGTTTACAACAAAGAAACCAAACTGCTCGGGAATGTGCACCAGAAGTACCTTATTTCTGCCTGTGTTTAAGGCTAGCGGTTTTTTCAATATAGACTGGCATTTTAAATGTGCAATTTAAAAATTAATTTAATTTATGAACTAAATAATATTTTACTGGAAAAATAAAAGGATCGGCCTAAACGACAAAATAATAAATAATTTTCATTCCATTCCATTCCATTTCATTTGTGATTATTGAGTACTTAAGTTCAAACTCTCATAAGGCTCAGGCCATATAGCACAGAAAGCTTAAAACTTAAAACATAAATTAAAAAGGATACAAGTTGGTTATCCTTTACTTTATTGGCAGGATTCTTCTGTAGATTTATAATATTTGCTTTTGGTCAAAGCTTTATCCCCGGAACAATTTTAAAAATTATCATTTTTACTTTCTTTCTTTACTTCCTGTAGAAGACTTCTTCTGTCATTCGTTGACCATTTGCAACAAAAGACAACCACACTATTAACTAGGGTCATAAAAATGTCTAAACTGGGACATTTGAATTAAGTAATAAAATAAAGCAATTGAATCATATGTTACTAGTCAAATTGGGTCAAGTTTAGGATTCCTTAAATAAGATGAACTATTCTTTATCGCCTTCGGTCTCTGAGAGAATTTTTATAGGTTCATAACTGAGGAATATCAGACTTTCAATTATAAAATATAAAAGATCATATTTATTGTAGACATTTGTGTCTGTAAACGCCGTTTTAAGCGATGCAAGAAATTGTAAAATAAATTGCATAATTTTTTATTGTATTGTCTAACATCCGAAATTGTCGTAATTTTACATCTGCAAGAAATTGCTCAACAAATTGCAAAATTAGAGCTGATTCTATTTTCTGGCAATTTTTCATGCAATGTCAGTGCTATCAACAGTGAAAATTATAGTCTTAATCTTAATACAAAAGGAAAATGTAAGTTGTGAGGTTGTGTTTCTTTTAGGTAAAATACTCGATTATATTTAAATGAATAGTTATTAAACTAAGAAACGAAATCAACAACAGTTATTGAGGATTTTTACAATACTTATTTAATTATTATGTTAATTACTACATAGAATAATCAAGCTGGTAATATGAAAAACTTTTTGCAGTAAATTGCATCATGTAAAAGCCTTCAGATAAACTGTCTTGCTGGCAATTTCTGGCGGCAATTAATTGCACAATTTATTGCAACGAGTAAAACGGCGTTAATAAACTTAAACATTATTTCAATTGTTTTGCAAAAGCATGCCTCAAGAAATTTAATAAATAAATTATATTTTAACTTAAGGAATCCAAATTGTAGACATATTAGGTTAAGAGGCTAGACATATTAGATTATTATATTTGAAAATCTAATTACTATATTTGAACTTTTTTAAATCATATTTTTTAAGAGAGCATGTATTTTAGAAGTACAGTAATTATATTTAGAGAACATTTTGATGTGCAATTACATTTCTTCCATAGACGGTCAAACATTATTTTACTTATCCCGTCCATTCCCAACTAGTAGTTTTTGTGACATAAGTATATACTTTAATTTCTTTCCCACATTGGTAAATTTGTGATCAATTTCTGATAAATTTTCACATCAAATTAGTCAAACCAAATTTCTGACATGCTAGTAGGACGAGTTTTCATAATTTTGACAATAAATTTAAGTTGGGCGTGTGTGCTCATCAAACAAAATGTAAGTAATTATGCTATATTAGAATAAAATGTTAGATAAGTAAACATAGTTGGCACCTTTCACTTGATGTTATTATTATTATTATCTGTTAAACCGACTTACGTCAGATAATTAACTGTTCCAGTTGGCAATATCATAACGAATCCCGGTTTCAACGTTGAGGATGTAACTATATATTCCATTTTTAATATGGATAGTTAATAACCATCCGTAACTTTATGTAATCACTGGGATTCCCCGCACAATGTGTAACTTTTCTCGTAACTAAATATTTGAAATAAAATAATCACAGGAATTTAATATAGCGAGAAAGTACATAACTGTATATTTTCTCTATTCCGTTTGTTATTTCATTTCCAAAATTTTACGTAAACAGTATAATTCTAATTAATCTGATCCATTACAAAGTAAATAAAAAGTAATTTAATTCTGCTATCATCTGTTTGTTATTAAATAAGGTTTCTTTGAACATTATGTTAACAAAAATTATCTGAGGAAACTCTGCAAAGTTATCATTAAGTGTCGTTTCACAATGACTAATAGTCAGTCCACAGAAGGCTGTGGTCAATCCTGACGAAACTGGGCTATTGCTTAAATTGCCTCTTCTACACGTAGTGTGTAATATGATGATGGCAAACGTACGGACATCGTTCGAGCCCGTACGTTTGAGTTTTCATCAGAATTCATTGGAAGCGTTTCAGATGCATGCGTACCGTCAGTTGCGTATTTGGTGCTGTGTTTTATTTGTTCTTCTTCGTTCTGTTATTTTTGGTGTGGTAAAATGGTAAATGGTGGGCCAAAACATCAGTTTGCTATCGAAATTTTAATTAGCACCAACAGAAAACAATCTGAATACATTGTTAAAAGATTACAAGATAACTTTTCACGAACAAAGCGACAATAACGTGTGGCTCCGCGCTTTGCGGATATATTTTTACAACTGATCAAACATATCCATGTGAAGGTAAGATAATAAAAATAACCAGTTCATTTTTTCGGGACCAAACATCAGGACTGACCATCAGTTGTTTGTGAAACGTCTCTTATCAAATATCACAAGTTGATACCTAAAGATTCTTATAGAAAGTTTTTATAAAGCAACAATTCCCAAAAGTAAATTATATCTGTTTTAACTTTTGAGAGCCTCAACCGAGACTTGTCAAGTGCATATTAAAATATAGCTAAAAATCATGCAAAATGTTATAGAGTATGATTCGAAATTTGCGCACACGGACTGTGGGATGGTGTTATGCGAAAAATACAAAATATCTCTTTACGATTTTTTGATCAGACCGATACTTTTCGAGCTACTGCGATTTTAAAAAAATCCGAAAATGGTCGAAAGTAGTCCTCACTCTCAATTTTAACACTTTTTTTTATCTCAATTTCAACACTGGATATTGAAGTGGTGACCTCGTGTGAGATTGTCAGCATACTTGTTAAATGTTGATCAAATGATTAAAATTAATCCTTGACAAATGTTGGAAAACAAAAGATAGTTCAAAACGATTTATTGTCAAAAGTGTGAAATTTCCATTTAGCATCGTACTATACCGTGTAATTGAATTTAAATTAATCCAAATTGCAAAATAATGACCGGTAATTATTCGAATCGAGAATATTACGATATGCTGATGGCCCTCGGAACTTCTAATAATCAAGCAGGTTGAGCAGTGCGCTTAGCCAGATGCTAACGTTTTTAGAATTCTCTTCAACAGAGCGTTTCAGTGCAACCACGTATAAATGCTAGTCGTAGTTGTCTTCATGATGAGGTAGGACTTAATTTGAAATGATCCCTCAAGAAGCACCAGCAGCATTTCCAAAGAATTAAGAATTGGCCATATCCACGTATGGTGATCCTAAAATGTGACCTATAGTATCCACATCACGAAGGTGCATTACATGCAAGATAATGATGGTCCATTTTGACATAGATTTTGCGAATGGTCGGTACTTCGATCATCACAAATATGTAAATTTCCCAGCTTCCATTCTCTGAATGGACAAAAGTTTGTTTACACGCGATGATGTTTTCCAATTGCTTGGCCGCCTCGTTAGCCAGATCTAACGCCATGGATTTTGTTATGGGGTATCTTAACATCGTTGATCTACAAAATACCAATTGGCAATATGAATGAGTTGCAGAATCGCGTCTTTCAGGCAACGTGACAAATAACACCGGAGATGATACGCAACTTTGTTCGAGCAGTACAACGGTGCTGAAGCATGTTTAGTAGCAGTCGGCTACTATAATTATTCGTCATAATTATTAGCTTAAACATTCTTTTTGTTTTTTAAAAGTTTGTTATGTATTAATTTTAACCAATTGATTAAATCTGAAATTGACTTTTTTTTTCGGATTTTGAAAACCGCGGTAGCTCGATAAATATGGGTCTGATCGAAAAATCGTAAGAGATATTTTATTCAGTTTTGTCGCATGACACCATAACACGGTTCGAGTTCGAAACACCTTATATAATCTTAATATATCTATAGGTGGACTTCATACAGAATATGCCATATTTGAGAAGAAAGCAAAAAATAATAATAATAAAACTCAAGGCAAACTATCTGAAGAGAAACACAAAACTGTGATATTTCATTAAATAATTTGGGTGTAGAAAATAAAATTCACTAATAACTAATTGTCTATATCCACCGGATTGGTAGAATAGTTAGCTAGAGCGTGCGATGGCACGTGTGACTAGATCTCTTTATCGTAGCTGCGAGTTTGAGTCTCGCCACCGGCACTGGCAATGTGGGCGGGAATGATTGTGTGTCCGTGTTTTTTCATCTTCGCCCTTGCAGCCTTGGCTTTGGAATCGAAGTTTTTCTAATTTGTGTTGTATTATTTATTAATTAATTATTGTTATATCAATTTACGTAACATGATCGCCGTCTACATAAGATGAAAACTAAATTAAGTACTCAGATGCTTGGCTGTCTCTTCGATATGAGAACAAGGATTTATTTTATTGATAATTGACTTTAATTAATTTGTTGTAAAAAATAGTATTGATATAAAGTCAACTAGATGCAAGATATTGAAACCATATGCGGATCGCAAAATAGAATGCTCAATGCAATGATATTATTTAAATCCTTTATTGTCTGCTTCTGTAAGACGTATTTCAGCCTACATACATAAATTTTAAAATTGAATTACTTATATTAATTATGGCTATGAATTTTAGAATATGTGTATATGTAGAGGATATGTTTCTTTCTTCTTATTAGGATTTTCCACCAAATAAGTTTGCCTACTACGAGAAAACTCCGAGAAATATGATAATAGAATTACCCAGTATATTACTGAAAAATAAAAGTCTACGTCTGTAACTTACGTCAATAGAGCAGTCAGACGATGTTTTGATAGTGATACAAGGTAAATGAATAATGACATTTTCCCCTAACGTTTTGGAAAAGAAATATGTTTCCTTTTGCGAGAGTTTTGTAAGTTTCTTATGAATGTATTATATACGAAACATTACTTGTTTTCGTGATATCCGTAGATACTTCTGCAGAACTGCTTATATTACACAATATTGTTATTTTTTACTTTCACATAAATAACCACGTTGTACAAGAATTTACAGAGTGCGATGTTTATTTAATACTCTTGCCGATTTTTTAAAAATATTTTGTTTGCTCTTTGCCTCTTGTTAATATTTTTGACTAATCCGAGTACATTTCTTCTAAGTATATACGCAATTATTTGATTTGTCACCGTCAATCTTTCTTATATAATTCTTCTGTTCACACTTCACGTAACGTTTCATTGGACACGTTGTGATGACTTACCATGTTTATGCACTCACACAAAATTCCGTGAAAACAGCTAACTCCTGTTACTAAGTTTATTCAATAAGATTTTCGTATTAGCTGGTCCTTTATAATAAACACCTCATAATATGGTTAGTAAAATAACCAACAAAATGCTGATTGTTCTCTGTGAATATAATGATTGTATTTATAAATAATAAGAAATGGCGAAGGATCCGGTCAAATTTGCAATTGGTGAAGATAAATATTAATCATTAATCACAAATCAAAATAAAATAGTCAAACAAAAAAAGGTCTACTTAAAAAAATTATAGAGATTATTAATTATTTGTTTCTGCTTAATGGAATTGAATAAATAGAGCAAGTTGTAATTGGTATTTCAAAAGACTATTGTTTGATGTACTAAAATCTTTATTTTCTCTAGGCCTTGTTCATAATAAAGCCTATGCTTCATTTTAAAAAAGGTTTACTGTTCATATCAGGTATAAAACGTAGAGCTTACTCCAAACTTTAAGTCGTCTGAGGTACTCATTGCAGCTCTTATACCAAGCGGCTAGTACTAAGCAAATCTTTAAAATGTTGATCAGCGTAAAATAAAAATATATAACTAAATACTAGGTACAGTCCAACACAGAATATAAAGAACAGCGAGCTATATATTCCAAGTTGCTTGTTAACAGCGAAGGGCAATTTACTAGCGGCAAATATAACAAATACACCTCGAGATATTTACCTGTTTTTTTTGTTAGTATCCTGATCTTTACAAATAGTGAGAAGTTGACAGTAATTAGGTATTGACTGAAAATATTTGGAAGTTGTTGAAAATTAAAAATTGAGTATATTGATCCAAAGTTTCATATTCAACCGAGAGCACAAGTATGCAAAAAAACTAAAAAAAACATGCTTTTCTTAGTTGTACTAAAAAAGTAAAAATAATTTTTCTACAACCGAGCGAAAAGTGCAACTTTGCGCTTCTAAAAGAAAGCGCAAAGTAGCACTTTTCCGAGGAGCGAGCGTTTTTTTACTTTGTCGTTCGCCTATCGTTATTGCGTTAAATAAAATACAAACTACCAACTTTAGTTACGGAAGACAGTTCAAAAAATTGGTTGGTAGTAACTCATCTTTTATTTTTTAACAATTTTGTGCTACTAAAGGTGGTAGAAATAGCTATTTTTACCAATTCAATGAACTTATAAAGCTTTCGCATAGCACAAGCGAATATTATGTTTTGGACATAGGAGGCCATGCTTGCCGCTGCTGTTAGCAATAAGAAACAAATAATTATTTGATATGTCAAAACGTTCTTAAAACAGCTATTTGTGTCAAATAAATTTATTCTTATAATTATCAAATAACGGAAAGTTTTGAAAAGTATAATTTATGTGATACTTGTAAAGAATTCTGCCATGTTCAGATACGACATTCCAGTTTAATATACTTAACTGCCCTAATTGAAAACTGTGACCAAGACATGTCAAAGAATGGTTTGTTTAAGAAGATTCAAAGAAGTCTACCACAAATGTCGACCAAATATAATTATTTTCCCAGAAGAAGACTGAATACAATCGTTTTAAAGTATTACATATCAAACACAGACATTTAATACCCTTTAATTCTTCACCTTGCTTTTCACCACTAAAGAAGGAGGAAGTGTTAGAAGAATTCCAAAAACATTTAGATTTTGTTATACATAGATATAAATCATAAGATGACAGTATTTAAATAAATAATTAATAGGTACTAAAGCAATTTTTTATTTTATTTTGCAGTAAATACCATTTTAACAAACATTTCTACAAAAAACATGTGTAACGCAAATTGATGCTCACGTTTTGAAATCTGAACGGTCAGATTTGAGGTTATCAATAATTATTAATTTTTACCAAACATTTTTATAAAAACACCGGTTGTAGAAAAAATCCTGTGTATAATTCGAGCGCAAAGTGACAACGCTCAGAGCGACAATATATCACTTTGCGCTCTTAATACACAAATAGCTATTCTTTGCCAAAAAAAAAAAAAGCTAAAAAAACAAGGCGTGCGCACTTTGTATGATTGTGCTCAGAAAGAAATTATTCTTTACTTTTTTAGTCCGAATAAGAAAAGCAAGTTAAAAGTAGAAAATAAAAAATTTTTTTTTGATAATAATTTAATTAAAGGATGACAAAAGTAGAAAATAAAAAATTTTTTTTTGTCATTCTTTAATTAAATTATTATCATACTTTTGCAGATTTTTCAATTTTCACCACCGCGCCCCCCAAAATTTTTTTTTTTTTTTATTTTCTACTTTTTAGTTATACTTTAATTAAATTATTATCATACATTAAATTGTTATCATACTTTTTGCAGATTTTTCAATTTTCACCCCCACGCCCCAAAATTTTTTTATTTTTTTTTTTTTTTCTACTTTTTAATCATACTTTAATTAAATAATTATCATACAATAAATTATTGTCATACTTTTGCAGATTTTCAATTTTCACCCCCGCGCCCTCTACGTGGGGATATTTGTGTAACAGTGGAATATTGTATTATCATCCGACCTTAGTAACTGCGCAAAATTTCATCAATTGGTTATGTCAGGAATTGTGTTAAATGAAGGATGCAAGATTTGAAGACAAACATTCTGGAAAAAAAGTACATTGTAAGTTAAAGAAAAGCAAGTAAAAAAGTCCTCCGCGACCCCTTATCCAACACGCTGAAAGAACCGTAACAGATTCATCAACATTTTATAGGACCAAAGTTGTAGAGGACAAAATTCTCAAAAAAGTCGACGACGGTATATAGTTATCTTCTTCGTCGCTTAAAATTATGACATCATCTTCTTCGTCACTTTAAATAATGCCCTCATCTTCTTCGTCACTTAAAGTAATGTCCTCATCTTCTTCGTTACTTAAAATAGTGTCCTCAGGTTCTTCATACCGATTTAAAATTGTCACCATTTTTTTTGCAACCAAAATCTGTAGGTGGTGGTTGTATTTCAATGATCGATCATTTGAAACAGTCAGGGAAAGTGGTGCAAATACATCACCTTCTATGATGACTTGATATATTGTCATATTAGTGCCATAAAAAAGTTCTTTTCCCATCTACCGTGTCCTTTGAAATCACTAGGTTATCAACAGTACAATGTATAAATCTATTTGAAACGATGTTAGGAGGGATATATGAGTACAAGCCCAGATTTCCATGCATTTTTCGGAGAATACCTAAAGCAATTTGCGTTTTTAGCTTTATACTCGGTTGTAATCTATAGAGCTTAGCTTAAACTGTGAAATAATTGTATAAGCCTACTACTTCGCGTAATAATACGAATTGATAATTTCTGCTTATGATGAAAGTCAGAAGCCATTTTGTTTTTAAGTTGTCTACGAGTAAGAATTGCAGACATCAAATTTTGTGATAAAATCGTCACCCTTTTTTACTACATCTTCATACTTTCGACATTTCTTATCTGATATTCTACTGATATGCACTATTTAAGAAATATTTGAATCTCTGTTGGTATCCCTCATTTACATCTTTAGGAATAGAATCATTAAACATCCAACGCTTAAAATTCAAAGTTGTATTTCTTATAATATTTGCCGCTTGGTATATACGCATGGCAGAGTAATACTGAGTATGGCATGTAACATCCTCAGGAACTCAGATCCCCTCTTGCGGTTTGTAAAACATCACGAAACTGTAGAAGTGGGAGCAGGATTGTTCAAGGCAGCAAAAAGAGCAGCAGATGAACTCGGTCTCGCATTTGACATCAGGCGAGGAGACCGGCGAGGTGCTGATGTAGAATCAGTCACTGAACCTCAGCCAAATCGTCTGAAAGCCCGAATTAGACCTGCCGAACAAGAAAATCTGTTTCGGCAGCACGTCGATAAACCCCAGCATGGTGTCTTCTATAAGAACATAGAAACACTGGATTTATCGACCAGGCTGACATTCTCCTTTCTTAGGTCAGCCGGGCTTAAGTCGGAGACCGAGGGATTCATTATGGCCTGCCAAGATGGTGTTATCAATACCTTGGTCTACCGTAGACGCGTGTGGCGTGTAGAGGTTACTGATATCAACTGCAGGACCTGCCATCAGGCGCCGGAATCGCTCATGAACTTACTATCTGCATGCCCCATATATGCGATTTCGGCCTACATCCACCGACATAACGTGGCGTTACGAGTGCTATACTACCATCTAAGGCACTCATACGGGGCAGACCAGATACCCGTGCTGCCTTACGTTCCCGGAGATATCGAGTCCGTTGTGGAGAACCAGAAATGCCGGATTTACTGGAACTACTCGTTCCCGACTGTCAGGCTAATCCAAGCCAATAAGCCTGACATAGTCCTCCTCGACTATCAACTCAAGGTGATGTATGTCATCGAGTTCTCGGCACCTGCAGAGAAAAGCATCACCTTGAAGGAGGAGGAAAAACGGACCAAATATCGCGATCTCCGGTACGAGCTCCAAGTGCTGTACCCAGGCTACTCGGTAAAAATTGTCGTCTTTATAATCGGTGTACTCGGAGGGATAACGCCTACGCTGCTCTCGGAACTGCCGAATCAGCCGAGTGACTGGTAGGCCAAATGCAGAAGGCGGTCATTCTGGGTTCTCTCCGTCTGCTTAGGACACATGATTCCGGAATCTACAGTCACTAACTCTACGAGATGTGGGGAGTGGCTGTGGTTAATGTGCTGGCGCGACTCCCGTGAGGTGTCGGAGGCCACGGAGGGACTGACCGGCATCGGATATTCCGAAAATAATAATAATAATAATAATAATATGCTTTATTTGCCCAACAGGCAACCCCACTTACAGGACAAAGTTTCGGTACAAAATATGCGTAAAATATTATACTTAAATCTTATACTTATATTAAACTATAAACTTATCAACTAAGGTAATAAACTTGAATTCATAATGCTGCTATGTAAAAAAATACAAAGTTTGAAGTTGAGTATAGTAAAAGTAAAAGTACCTACATGATATATAATATGGTAAATTTTATAGTGAACATTAATCTCACTAGGCATTAAAGTAGTTCAGATATAGTTGAGAAGGAAAGAAATAATAATAATAATAATTAAGACAGGTAAATAATTAATTCGTGTGAGGTATTTTGAAGACGGTAAATAAATAAAATAGAAGGCAGAGGTATAAAGAAGATTTTGGTTCTAAAGATTAAGGTTATATTTCAAAAGCTTGTCTAGCATCTTTTAATAGCTCTTTTTGTGTACAAGTGTTTATATCACAGTATTGACTTATTTTGTTGAAATTGTAACACATACAATATATAGGTGATTTTAATATCACGTTGGCTGTTGGCTCGAATATTGTAAAATATGAGATTTTGTCGAGAATGTGATCTAGGAATTAGCAGATTAATTTGTGAAAGAATTAATCAATTTTACTATGTAGTCATTTTTGGAGAAAAATTAGCATAGAACAGATTCGTCGAAATTCCAGACTCTCAAAATTAAAGCTAGCCAGTAGATACCTATTGTCTATCCCTCTCTTGGTATGATTACCTGTATCTCTAAAAATAAGAATTTTAGAAATTTTCTTTGAACTTGTAGCGTATTTTTGTGAATAAGATAATAGGTGTACCAGATTATGCTTCCATACCCGATCTTTGATCTTACGTAAGAGTAGTATAATAATTTTAGACATGTTGAATTAGTAAATGATTTACAATTTCTTATGATAAAGCCTAGCATTTTTATTGTTTCTTTAGACTTAATGGTCGTATGTTCGGCAAAGCTAAGTTCAGGATCGAAATATATGCCTAAATCTTTGATTGAATTTGTGCGTTCTAGGACAGTATCATTAATTCTGTAGTTGTAGATAATAATAATAATAATACTACGAGTGCTATACTACCATCTAAGGCACTCGTACGGGGTAGATCAGACACCAGTGCTGCCTTATGTCCCCGGAGATATTGAGTCCGTTGTCGAGAACGAGAAATGCCGGATTTACTGGAACTACTCGTTCCCGACTGTCAGGCTAATCCAAGCCAATAAGCCTGACATAGTCCTCCTCGACCATCAACTCAAGGTGATGTATGTCATCGAGTTCTCGGCACCTGCAGAGAAAAACATCACCTTGAAGGAGGAGGAGAAAACGACCAAATATCGCGATCTCCGGTACGAGCTCCAAGTGCTGTACCCAGGCTACTCGGTAAAAATGGTCGTCCTTATAATCGGTGTACTCGGAGGGATAAAGCCTACGCTACTCTCAGAACTGAAGATCATACCGGCCTGCCAAAAATCAGCTGAGTGGCTGGCAGGCCAAATGCAGAAGGCGGTCATTCTGGGTTCTCTCCGTCTGCTTAGGGCACACTATTCTGGTATCTACAGTCACTAAGCCTGCGGGATGTGGGGAGTGGCTATAGTTGATGCGCCGGCGCGACTCCTGTGAGGCGTTAGAGGCCACGGGAGGACTGACCGGCATCGGGAAATCGAAAAAAAAATAATACTACGTCTTTATTGCATGAAAAATTGTTGTACAATTTTTGTTACAAAAGGCGAGGTCTAGCGTATGGCTACTCAACTTAACCTAATAATTAAAATATACAACATAAAAGTAAAAATTAGAGGAAAGTACAATTTTAGAAAGAAAAAAATAAATGTTTAGCCTGATCAGCAAAGAAATAATAACAATCGCATGCTATGATCATGTATGAAACATTTCGTAGTACCTGTATCATATCATAATTGTACAAAAAAAATAAATAAATAAATAAGAAAAAAAATTGTTTTAATATATTGAATTAGAAATAATTGACTGACAAATCACAGGAGATTATTGAAGGGAAAATAGTGCTTGATTTTTTTTCGGAAATTGGGAAAATAATATGATTTATCTTTTTTGTGTAAGTTACTACATTACATTTGGTGGCATTGATGCCAACTTTGTTAAGAATACACCAATTGTTGACTGCATCGAGGTTATTTTGAAGACTTATACAATCATTTACGGAACTTATTGGCTTGAACATTTTTTAATCATCTTCAAATACCAGGAAATCGCATTGTAGTTCAAGACACAAATCATCTATAAATAACAGAAATAATAAGGCCCGAGATTGGAGCCTTGTGGTACTCCGGATGGTGCCAAGTATGTCGGTGATTTATGTCCGTTGTAAAATGCAAATTGCATTCTCTCTGTTAGGTATGATCGAAAAAAGTTTAATAGGTTTAGGTTAAATCCGAACTTTTTCTACTTTTGTAACAGTAGCTGATTATCAATGCGGTCGAGGGCTTTGGTATACAAGTATCTACTTGACCCTGTTTGTCTATGATTTTAGACACGGTTTGACTAAATGACTTTAGGTTTGTAACAGTAGATCTGTTAGACATGAATCCCTGCTGACATGGCGATAATATGGTCTTTGTGGACAAATGTATTCGATTGTATAAAATAAAAATCTTCCCATGAATACATAATTTCAATATTTAATTTAAATTTAAAGTTATACTTAGTTGTAATTTAATAATAAGTCAGATATAATTGGAAAATATACTTAATTTTTAAATATATATAGATAATGATCTGCCAGCGAAATAATTAAAATTTGAAAAAATAAGACTAGTTTTTAAACTAAATCTATCTATCTGTTTCTGTTCTTTTCTAATTAGGATATATTTTTTATTGTTGTCAACTGAACTAAATTTGATTTAATCTTTATGTTCTTTGTTCGTTTATATACTAAATATGGTTAAATATAATCAACTTCAAATTTGACGGTACATAAAAGACACTCCAATCAGATACATATTAATTAACTTGTCAAAATTTTAACACAATTAGTTCATATGATCTCAATTTTTTGTTGTCAGAATATTAATTTACCATTTCATTAACATATGATTTGCAATAAGACCCATTCTTCCCACTTTTCTAAGCGATATTTTATCTCTCATTTTATGTTTCAAATGGTGCAGAATTATTGGTTATAAAACACACAGCTCCAATAATATAATTGGCATTTCTTTTTTCGTGTTCCTAAGCCTTCATGAATTATTTATATTTTAGGATAACCCTGTCGCTGTGATTATAATTTTGCGGATAATTTTTTATAATTAATGCCATTGACAGGTTTATTAAATCCAATGAACGCATTAACTCATTACCTTAAATCTTAAATAACGATCAGCCGAAGTGTTAGCCTTATATGTTGTTGTCACATCACGGGTTCTGTAATATAAATTTCGCTGTAATAAAGAACAAGTTTTATATAAATCTGCTTAAGTGTATAAAATAACAGGATCAATTTTTCGTTATTTTATATGTTCTGCATTAGCGTAGACACCGGTTTGTGCACACAAACAGGTGTTTATGTTGTAATTGTACAATTTTACAAGCTTTATTATGGCAAAAGTATTTACCTGTTTCTATGATAGATATTTATCTATAATGTGATTTATAGGCAACATTTAATTTAATTTATATATCAACAAAAGTCAATGTTTCCTATCAATATTAATTTGTTTAAATGCAAGTTGTAAGTAAGTCGACAGTTTTGATTAAATATTCAGTTAATACAGTTGCAAACATAATTTGCATTATGAACATGTCTAATATTTTAATCTAAAAATTTCGAATGTAGAGGCATCTGTTATGGGTTATATTTTGTCAGAATTTGCAAGTAGATTTGCACAGGGAGAAGGGCCTCGGGTAATTTATAAATTGTATATTTTTTTACGTGAGGCACTCAAAAATTACCTAAAATTTCAAATAATAAGTATTCTACCTACTTTATTTACCAAATATAAAATAATAATGATAATTTGAATTAAGTTAAAATGTACTCATCCACTAGGGTGCTTTCCATATACAGGGTGTTCCAAACAAAAGTAGGCACCCTGAATAACTTTGGAGATAAAATTTTTTTGAAAAATTGGTGAAATACGTCGACCTTGTCTACCCTACACGACCACCCCCTCAAAGATTTCAAATGGCAAGGGGGGTCGAGCGATACATCTTTTGAAAGGTCTTTCAATTCCCTACATAACTGTGTATTTTTTTAACTTTTATCGATTCGTTCTTAAGGAAAATAATTTTATTTTTGATGATTACACACAATCGAAATCGTTTAAAAAGTCTAAAATACACGGCACGGGGTATTGGAATTTATAAAAAAACTACATTTTTTAGTGCTTTCAAATCAACACGAGTTTTTTCGACAAAAAAACACTTTCCTTGTCCGTTTAGTTTTAGAATAATAAAAAGACTCTGAGTATCTGATAGTCCTTGAACATTAATTTGTTCACAACCAATTTTAAATTGAGAAGATACATTTTACCAGAGTGAGTTTTCAAAATGGTTTATATCCTTCAGGAGAGAATAGAAATTGTCAGCATTTATTTTAAAAACGATAATTGTGCTAGAGCTACGGAGCGCATATTTAATAGAAGTCACCCAGATAGAAGGGTTGGTTCTCAGTATGTTTTACAATTATTGACAATATTTATGGAAACAGGTTCTGTAAGAAACAAAAAGCATGAACCTCAGCGACCGATTAGGAATGACGCAGTCGAAGTGGCAGTTCTGGGTCATTTGCAGATGGATAATACTCAATCGATCAGGAAAGTAGCTGAGGCTTCCGGTGTATCACGAAGCAGTTTTTATCGAATTGTAAAGGCCCACAAATTTCATCCATATAAATTTAAATTGGTACACGAATTAAACGAAGATGATCCTGATCGTCGGCTTGAATTCTGTGAGATTTTTAGTGAACAATTAAACGATAATGCCAATCTACTGTACAATACGTGTTTTTCTGATGAATCGACATTTCAGTTAAATGGGGAGGTAAACAGGCACAATTGTAGGTATTGGAGTGAAACCAATCCACATTTGTTCGTGGAAACTCATACCCAAAGGCCTCAGAAGTTAAATGTTCGGGCTGGCATCTTAGGGGATCACATTGCCGGGCCGTTTTTTATTCCTGACAATTTAAATGGCGAAAGGTACCTTGATCTGTTAGAAAATAACATCGACCCAATGATAACCCAAATCCTCGAAGAAGACGATAATCTCTTAGAGGGCGAACTGTTTTTTTAACAGAATGGGGCACCCCCACATTTTGCTATAGCAGTCTGTCAATTTTTGGATAATCGGTTTCCTGAGCGATGGATTGGAAGAAGAGATCCTGTGGAGTGGCCCGCTTGGTCACCCGATTTAACTCCCTTGGATTTATTTCTGTGGGACATTTGAAATCGACGGTATTTGCAACAAAACCCGCATCTCTGGAAGAGTTACGTGAAAGAATTTTTCGAGAATGCCGTTTATTGACTCCAGATGTGTTCAGAAATGTTCGTACAGAATTTCAAGACAGATTATACTGTATGGAAGTCGGTGGGGGTCATTTTGAACAATACATACGATAATTTAAACTGCTTCTTTTATTTTTATTTCCCGAACCTATAAATAATGAAACAATTATTTCTCAGGAACGAATCGATAAAAAGTTTTAAAAAATACACAGTTATGTAGAGAATTGAAAGACCTTTCGAAAGATGTATCACTCGACCCCTTTGTCATTTCAATTTTTTGAGGGGTGGCCATGTAGGGTAGAGGGATAATGATAGGTATACAAGTATTACATTAAAATATGTCCCCCTTGGAAACAAGGTCGACGTGTTTCACCAATTTTTCAAAAAAATTTTATCTCCAAAGTTATTCAGTGTGCCTACTTTTGGTTGGGACACCCTGTATAAAAATAGTTTCAGTGCGGTATGGCAAATAACGTTTTTTAATATAATTTTATCAAAGGCAACACATCACAAAACCAACAATTAATAACAATAAATAGGACCTTTAGGAACAACATGCTCAAATATGATTGAAGTGGCATCTTTTGGCTATGGAGGCGCAAATGTTTCACGAAATTTTAGGCTGCAGCACGCAACTTCATCGGATAATTTGTTCCATTCTGACAACAAGGATTGTTTTAGCGATTCTAAACTTTTGTGGGACTTAACACAGGCTCTAACCTTCAATATCGACCATATAAAGTAACCCATCGGGTTGAAATCCGGCGAGTATGGTGGCAATTCTGCAGCACTGAAGAAGTTTGGATAATTATCATTGCACGCCTGTTGAGTGTTTTTCACCCTATGAGCCAGTGCAGAGTTGGCAAATTGAAAGCACTAATCTTAGTTTCCGAAGTAAGGAAAACACAGACTTCAAAATGTCTCTCTGATCAACTTTTTTGTTGATTTTGACCCCTTATTCCTTCGAAACGAGAGGTGTTTTGCCTCTAACACAAATTCCAACCCAAGCCATGGCAGATTGAGGATGTTAGCAGTGTTCAACGATTGCAGAAAATCCGGGAACATCTGCTGACCAGCTTATATCGTTATAATGATTGTACGATTGCTTCAATATGAAGAGCTTATTGTCGGTGAAGAACCAGCAGTGTATTTTGTCATGATATATTTTTTTTTGCTTTTATTTATCAGAAGTTGGGCTTTTCCGAGCTAATAGGATTAATTAAGTACATCCCATTTGATGCACGAATCTGTTCCTTATTCCGATCAAACGAGCGATTTTTCTCATTGATACTCTTGAGTTTCGGATAGTGCGATTTTTTCGTCTTTCTGGATGATCTCCAATATGGTCAACCTCGTTATTTAAGCTTGTTTGCTTTAAAAGCTATCTGCTTTGAAGCTTTAAATAATCTTGCAATAGTTTTTTCACAATAAAGTTCAATAATGACGGTACGGATGTTTGATATGTTAAAAAAACAATGCGATAAGATAGAAAACACAATAAAAAGTAAAATGCAGATAAAAGAACAGAGAATCGGGAATAAAAAAATGAGTATGCATAATTACAGTATTTTCACTATAAAGCCCAGGAGAGTTTCTTCACGTTACAATACATACACGGACAATACATACCGTGTGTCCCAAATTCAATGCTCACCATTGCGAACTCAGGAACCATAAGAACTACAAAGTCGTTTAATTGGGATAACAGATAACTGAAACCGTTTTTGTGATTTTCCAAAAAGAAAAACGAAAATTTTGTGATTTCTCTTTTTGGCTGTAGCCAAGTAATCTTTGGTCAGGCAGGTTTTAGACTTTTACATAGGACACGTTTTAGAGACTATTATTTTGGTGTAGAAACGAATGTTTGATATTCTTTTGTTTTCGAGATATCCTAGGTAACTTTTGATTTTCTTATGGCAGCCATATTACATTTTTCGCTTTTTAGGTTGCGCTTAAAAAGAGTATTCAAATGATGTATCACATGTCGAGGAAAAATTGTTTCTCAAGGGACTAATTTAAGAAAAGTTATCTATTGATTAATAAAACAAAATAGTAGGCCATGTAAAGAGTTATTTTGATTTCATGGATATACGTAATAACCATTATAAAAAATAACAGTAATATTAATTTTATCAGTTTGACATATTTAGATAATTTTAATTTTCTGTTAAAATACTGAACATAATCTACATGGCGAAATTTTTTTAATAACAGCAAATTAACATAATAGGAGAAATGATAGTAAGAAGTAAGAAGATTTAATAAAACTCAATATGACCTCCATTTAGCTCAATACATTTTTGGCATCTACGCCTAACTGAGTTGATCACTCTTCTGAGAGTATAGATATTTATTGTGCCGAAAACGTCCCTAACTCTGTCTTCCAAAATATCGATAAATTTCCGGGCTTTCAAAATCATACACTTTATTTTTTTACTGTACCCCACAAATAAAAATAAAGAAGGGTTATATCAGGCGAGCGGGGAGGCCACAATACTGGTTCTCTATTTGAAATTATGCTGTTAATAAAAATTTCCTGCAATATCCGTCTAACATTATTAGTATTATGTGCAGGTCAACCATCTTGTTGAAACCACAATTCGTCTATTTCTTGTTCTGTAAAAAGCTGTCTTAGCTTGGGTAAAACTAATAATTAAGGAAAGGGTTATAGGCAGATCATAGGAGTAGAATAGGAAGAAAAAAGGTAATACCTATCATGCCGCACCAAATATTGAATCCAAACCTAGTTTAGCCACAGAAAATCCGCATGTAACTAAGAAAACGTAGTTACATGCGGATTTTCTGTGGCCCAGTGGTGATAATTGTGCTTGTTAAAGACTCCATACCTTGTAAAACGACTTTCAACGGTCCATATAACTTTCGATTGAAAATCAGGTTGTTCTTCGCATTTCCGATTAAACCAACGACAAAATTCAAGTCTTCTACCAAAATCATTATTGTTTAAAACTTGAACAATAGTAAGTTTGTACTGATGATATTTCCTTGGTTTTAATGTCTTGTGTACAGTTGTTTCGCCTGCAATTTATCGCACTGATATGCGGGGATTATTGTTAACATCTTCGAGAATATTATTTGTGCGCTCAACATTATCAATATCATACCGGGCTCTTTTATTATCAAAACTCCCGTAATTTAATTTACAACTCTTCCAAAAACTGTTCTATGTGGTTGCATTCTCTCCGGAAATGTTTCTAGATAGGAAGCCGATGCATCTTGCGAATTTCTATTTACTTTTAAATAACATTGTAACATTACATTTTTCTTCATTTGAGAATTTGTGCGCCATTTTGCAATAATCACACTCTTGAACAGTAATAATAAGTATTCTTGAATATTTACAATAATGCCACTACTATTTTAGTAAACACCTGTCAACTAACAATAATGCTTATTATTTGTTTTAAACCACAGTCTACTAAATTTTACTGAAAGTTATGTGTGAATTTGGTCTTTTTTTAGAAAAGCGTTTTTCAAATTTTACTAATTACTAACTACTTTGCATGCAAGAATGCCCTTGATGAAGAAGATTTCTTTGTTGAAATTTTGAACATTTTATTGAGCTTTTCTTAAATTAGGCCTTTGAAAAACAATTTTTCCCCAAAAGCCCTTTTTAAGCGCAGTCTGAAAAACGAAAAATCCAATATGGCTGCCATAAAAAAAACAAAAGTTACCACGGATATCTCGAAAACAAAAGACTATCGACCATTCGTTTCTAGACCAAAATATTAGTCTTCAAAAAGTGTCCTAATAATGTAAAAATCTAAAATCTGTCTGACTAAGGATTACTTGGCTATAGCCAAAAAGAGAAATCACAATCGTTTTTTTTTTTTGGAAAATCTCAAAATCGGTTTCAGTTAGCCGTGATTTCTTAACAGATTTTTTTGAATCAACATAAAATTTGCTAAAACTTATCCCATTTAACCGACCTTGTAGCTCTTACCGATTCCGAGATCCCAATGGTGAGCATCGATATTTAGGACACTCGGTATAGTAAAACATGTATGTAGTAGCATTAATCCAACATCTTTTAGTTAAAATTTATTATAGCACACATACATATTCTATCTATTTTCTGCAGTAATACAAAAATATCTTAAATTTTCATTTACTAAACACCAAGCAATAATAGCACAAGGAATAATTTAATGAAAAATGCGCGAATCGCACATTTTTAAGACATAAAAACTTGCAGCATTTTTTAACCGTTTGATGCGGTAAAAAACAAGAGCAATTTTTTACAGATTTTAACAATATTGTATGTACAGCCTCAGAGACGTTGCTTTTTCGAATGGATTATGTGAAATTTTCATCCATTCTTGTACCATGGGTTATTAGAATATTATCGAATATAATAAACATGGATTTATTTATTTTTATATGAAACCTATTGGCGAAATTTATTTGTTTTAATATGAGCCTGTTGTGATTATGTATATGTTTTAATAAGAACCTGTGCTGGATGACCCATCTACTCAATTTTTTTCTAATTGTTCATTACTACTAGTAATAGTATTAATCAGTATTTCTATCCTACAAAGATGTAATCGACGCGCATTTGTCATCGATGCACTTAGATCATGTGTGTAAATTATAAATAACAATGGGCCTAATATAGACCCCTGTGGGATATCATTTGCAGTATTGAGCGCGTCTAGAAGGCAAGAATCGATGCTCACAAAATGCGACTTATTGTATAGGTAACTATGAAATGAGTTGAATGTTAATCCTTTCACACCGTATTTTTTCCATTTTTCTTTTCTATAGAAAAAAATTATGTGAGAACAGGTCAATCGCATACTGGGATCTAGTAAGATACCGATTGTTTTCTTATGTTTCTTATTTAGTCAATTTGCAGGCTGACTTTTTTTTAAACAAGCCGAAATTATTTTCTAGTCTACAATGCTAATATTTTTAAAAATCTCAGATTACTTTTATCACTGAACTAATATAAAATAAAAATTTCCTATCAATGAAAGGTATTTATCATCCTGTGTTTTGTTGGATACATGTACATACTACACTAATATGTTAAATTTGGTTGTAGATTTTATTAAATATGCAATGGTAGAATAAAACTAATAAAATAAAATTGTTAAATAAGTGTGTAAATAAATTGTAATGTAGATACATACTTGCCAGACTCTTAAGATAACCAATAGGTGTCCGTAATTTGCAAATACCACTAAGAATGTTTGTATGCAAATACAACTTGCAAATTAATTGTAATACTATTATTGTCGATGGTAGATGTTATCTCTTAATATTACCTCTATTTTCTTAGTGTGAAGAGATGACAATTTCTAGATGCTGTTGTGTGTAAACAATTTAAATGTTAATATTAACATATTAATCCTTATCTGTTTCTTTGGTTTATTACAAATATGCATTTTTATTAGATTGACTTAAATCCCAAACTTTATTTATAGTTCTACAACAGGGAAATATTAAGAATTAATTACTGTATACAGGATGATCACTTTAGTTTTAGTTGTCACACTCGATTTCCTGGTTTTATTTTTGGACTAGGGAAAAATAAAAGCTCTGGTTATTGAATTTTCTCCGGGAACATAGAGAATATAGAAACAGGAAATCAATTAAATAATAAAAAAAACATAGTAAAAGAAACTGTTTTATTTTTAATTATTTAGAAGTCTGAAGTTTCTAATTGAGCATAATTCGATATATGTTTATGTTTTTTAACCGATCTTAATGAAATTTGTGATTTTCTGTTTGTCAACTTTTTTTACTTAAATAGCAACACCATTTTTTTAACGTATCGGTAGAGAAAACGGTTCGCTGTACAACCACCGTTCTTGAAATTTTAAAATCTGATAAAAAACGGCCACTAACAGCCGATTTTACTTTTACCCATTGAAGGCCATGAAACAGAACTTTAAAGAAAAAGTGTGAATGTCCACGGAATAAGTCTAAAACTTTACGTAGATTATAAGAAAACACAAATTCAAAAGTTACCAATATGACGCTCGTCAAAATCTCTACGAAGGAGATCGTTCTAGAAGAGTACAGTTTTGTGATTGACTGTTGCTCAAGATAACGATTTTGCAAAAGGTATTCTCTTTTATGATGAATCCAAGTTTACCTACCAACTTCCGTATGTTTAACCGGAATAACAATAGGATTTGGGCTCGTGAAGATCCCCAAAGTTGCAGAATTTGACGATCAGAAATATACCGTTGAGAAATCAAAAATATCTCTTGTTCTTGAGATTTTTGAAAAAAAAAATAAAATTTTGATTTTAGTTTTTATTTTTCCTGGTGTTATTTGAAAAGATATCGAAAAATTAAAACGACTTTTTTATTGGCGTTTTTTATCCTATACATTTTGTGGCATCCTTATTAGATTTTAAATAGTGAACGCTATGCCGGTGGCTCAGTCAGGATCGTGGAAGTTTAGTTTGCTTTCATTATAATTAAGATATATACTTTTTAAATAGATGTTAAATATTATATAATAAAATTTAAAAAAAAAGTTCTTGAGAATTTAAATAAGCTACCTGTGGGCGCCAGCCGATATTATCGACAGAAAGGGGAATAATATAGACAAATAAAACTAAGGTAAAAATTTTAATAATAAATTTTAGAAAAACGACAATTTTGCATACTTGTCAACAAGTATATAATTTTAATAATAATGACACAGAGGAAAGATAATACCCCGTAAAATGGTTCAGTGTACTAGTACACAAAGAAAAATAAGTTAAACATGTTATCTGAGTTACATAAAGTAAGGTAAAGCACGTTAAATCATATTTGACATCATAAAATTTAACTATTCCCCACTCGACAGCTGTTAGATGGTTTACAAAAAAAAAAAAACATACTATTGATTTTATACTCAGATAAAGAGATTCGATTTTGAGAATCATAAACTTTATAAAGAAATGACTAGGTATATTTTGACACTAATAATTTTTAGTATTTAATTTAAATCAAATCTAATGTCGCTACTAAATGTCGAATATTTTTGATAATAAGTATTGTCTGCACTACTGAGAAATTTTCCAGTAATAACCCATATGAGAATAGTTCTTTCATATGCAAAATTCACGTTGCTATTACATGCCAAGTGAAAAATATCATTCCTGGTGTGTTCTGCGTTTTTTCATAGCTTGTAAAGATCCACAGCAGGGGAAGTTTAAAAACACCAATAGATGTTAAAATATTGCATGAATATCTTATCTGAAGAAAGCTATTGAAATTTTGTTTTACCAAAAATACTATTTTGTTGTGTTACAGATTATCTAATTTCGGTTTTATCCCCAGGACTATTTTAAAACCGGCTCAATGAGATGAATATTTTGGTACTGCCTTTGAGTGATAATGTAATAGATAATGGTAAACGAAAAAAAGGAGGTAAAAGTAAAAAAGCCTAAAAAATATATGACCAACAACATCAAATTTGCTTTATTAAAAATATAAAACGAATTCAGTTTATTCTGAAAGTTACCTTAGTTTTTATTAGACCTTTTCACAATATCAGGTTCAAAAAAATGCCACTTTCAGGGAAGAACAAAAACTTTTCCAGAACAGCGGCGTGTTCTATAACTTGACACTTTTATTTCTATCACAAAATGCATAGGTACTTAAATTTACTTCCAATTTTAATTAAAATTTATTGTTTTACATAGGCAGATGTTAATTACTCTATGCTAGACATCTCACACTCTGCCTTCTTTATTTCCTTTCTTTGGCCGCCTTTTTAAGATAACCGCGGTTATTTACAGTTCTTTAGTTTCCTATTTAAAATAGGTATATTAATGTCTGCAAGACATAGGCAACCCCAAAATATACCATACGTGTATATTATTCAGGCTAGTAATTATTAATTTGTCATGAGGAACTTATTTGTAATTTATATAGGGTACGCGCAAAAGTAAACCGTTACAAGTTTTATCATAAACAGTTTTTTATAGGACGTATCGTCTCTTTGCGGTCATCATCAAGTAAGTTATTTTAAATACGGACCTGTATTTTTTATAGCATTTTCTTGTAGCATTATAACCTCAGACATCATTGATGTTTTAGACTGTTAAGTTATTAAACGTTTCGTAGCTATAAACCATCTGTACCATGGGTCATTAGAATATTATCGAATTTAATAAACATGGATTTATTTATTTTTATATAAACCTATTGTCGATAATTTCTTTGTTTTAATATGAGCCTGTTGTGATAATGTATATGTTTTAATAAGAACCTGTGCTGGATGACCCATCTACTTATTCTTTTTCTAATTGTTCATTACTACTAGTAACAGCATTAATCAGTATTTCTATCCTTCATTTCTACAAAGATGTAATCAGCGCGCATTTGTCATCGATGCACTTAGATCATGTGTGTAAATTATAAATAACAATGGGCCTAATATGGACCCCTGTGGGATATCAGTTGCAGTATTGAGCGCATCTAGGAGGCAAGAATCGATGCTCGCAAAATGCGACTTATTGTATAAGTAACTGTGAAATTAGTTGAATGTTAATCCTTTCACACCGTCTTTTTCCATTTTCCTTTTCTATAGAAAAAATTTTATGTGAGAACAGGTCAATCGCATACTGACATCTAGAAAGAACCGATTGTTTTCTTATGTTCTTATTTAGTCAATTTGTAGGCAGATTTTTTTTTAATAAGCCGAAATTATTTTCTAGTTTACAATGCTAATATTTTTAAAAATCTCAGATTACTTTATCACTGAACTAATGTAAAGTAAAAATTTGCTATCAATGAAATGTATTTATCATCCTGTGTTTTGTTGGATACATGTACATACTACACTAATATGTTAAATTTGGTTGTACATTTTATTAAATATGCAATGGTAGAATAAAACTAATAAAATAAAACTGTTAAATAATTGTGTAAATAAATTGTAATGTAGAGACATACTCGCCAGACTCTTAAGATAACCAATAGGTGCTCATAATTTGCAAATACCACTAAGAATGTTTGTATGCAAATACAACTTGCAAATTTCAAGTTTCAGCATAAACAATTTGTTATAGGACGTTTCGTCTCTTTGCGGTCATCATCAAGTAAGTTATTTTAAATACGGACCTGTATTTTTTATAGCATTTTCTTGTAGCATTTGAATCTCAGACATCATTGATGTTTTAGACTGTTAAGTTGTTAAACGATTCGTAGCTGTAAACCATCATCAAGGAAAAAATCACTTTTTTTCAAATTTTCCGTTACTTTATTATTTTTCATAATTAATAATTATTGACAATGAAACTATACAAATTATATTGAAGTCTGAGGTTTAAATGCTACAAAAAAAATGCAATAAAAACCGAGGTCCGTATTTAACATTACATACTTACTTGATGATGATCGCAAAAAGAAGAAACGTCTTATAGAAAACTTTTTACGCTAAATTTTAACGGATAAAAAACGCAAATGAAAAAGCGTTTTTAGTTTTTCAATATCTCTTTAAATAACGCCAGGAAAAAAAAACGACAATTCAGAATTTTACTTTTTTTCAAAAAATTCAGTAACAGCAAGATATTTTCGAATTCTTAATGGCATATTCTTGATCGCTAAATTCTACAACTTTGCCCCAATTTAACCGATGCTGTATCTCTTATCGTTTCCGAAATCCCTGTAGTGAGAAACGAATTTGTTACTACCTGTATAATAGGACCTATTTTATTTGAAGGAATCTCACTGGTGCAAGGTATTTGAAATATCTACAAAATGAAATTGAGAAATTTCTGGCACAAGATGACTCCACAATACAGGGATAGTAACAGATTACCTTCGAGAACGTTTCCCAAATAGATAGATTGATGGTAATGTCCGGTAAGATGCTCTGCGCGGTCCTCGAACCTCACTCCCTTAGATTATTACCATTACTGGGCTTTCTTAAAAATCAATGTGTACGAAAGTCAAATAAATACTGTAGATGAATTAAAGGAAATAATTCGAATGGCAGTATATCAGATAACTCCAAGATAACGTATTAACGTTTTAAAATAACATCAGAAAAATTTTGATTTTTCGAAAAATTTGCATGATTTATTGTCAGGTAAAAATACGATATTCTGTGTAATGTTTTAGACTTATTCGTTGGCCAACTTATCCAAAATTTTTCTGTAGGGTTCTGTTTCACGGCATTCAATGGATTAAAGTAAAATCGTCTGTTAATGGGCCGATCTTGATCTGATTTTAAATTCGTATAAAAAAACTATTTTCTCTATAGATGTGTCGAAAAAAAAATTGAGGTTGCGATTTAAATAAAAAAAGTTGATGTCAATTTCAGTCAAACAGAAAGTCACAAATCTGTTCTTCATATGTCAAGAGTTGACAATTTATAGTTACTAATAGTAATTTAAAAACAAATTAAGTTCCTCTTCTTGGTAAAAGTTAAAATATAGAGTGGAATGAAAAAAATAATATTAACTGAAAAAAATTGTTAATTATTATTTACTAACTTTTACAAATCTTATCACAGATAAGTATAACATATATCCTTTTAAACAATTATTTTCCCGGCTATTTGCCAAAACGCTGAAACTTGGATTACAAAAAAGATAATATGCACATTATGTTCAATACAATTGACTCAATAATGTTATTTTTAATTTCAACTATTCTGTCCAGTAAAACCAAAAAATAAATAAAACACAAGGTACTTACCAGTTAACACTCACTTTAAAAACTTTAAAATATCTACCGACACGTGTTTCTGCTTGCCTAGCGTCATCAGGGTAGCCAGGACATTTACAGAATCCACAGTAAGAAAACTTGTAAACCCCAATGCAATAAACATTAATGGCTTCAGAGAACAGAATAATTGAAATTATATAGTGGAAATACCCCTTCGGGGCAATGAAATAATTTAAAAACAAATTAAGTTCCTCTTCTTGGTAAAAGTTAAAATATAGAGTGGAATGATAAAATAATATTAACTGAAAAAAAATTTTTTGTTAATTATTATTTACTAACTTTTTACAAATCTTATCACAGATAAGTACATCATATATCCTTTTAAACAATTATTTTCCCGGCTATTTGCCAAAACGCTGAAACTTGGATTACAAAAAAGATAGTATGCACATTATGTTCAATACAATTGACTCAATAATGTTATTTTTAATTTCAACTATTCTGTCCAGTAAAACCAAAAATAAATAAAACACAAGGTACTCACCAGTTAACACTCACTTTAAAAAACTTTAAAATATCTACCGACACGTGTTTCTGCTTGCCTAGCGTCATCAGGGTAGCCAGGACATTTAAAGAATCCACAGTAAGAAAACTTGTAAACCCCAATGTAATAAACATTAATGGCTTCAGAGAACAGAATAATTGAAATTATATAGTGGAAATACCCTTCGGGGCAATGAAATAATTTAAAAACAAATTAAGTTCCTCTTCTTGGTAAAAGTTAAAATATAGAGTGGAATGAAAAATAATATTAACTGAAAACATTTTTTGTTAATTATTATTTACTAACTTTTACAAATCTTATCACAGATAAGTATAACATATATCCTTTTAAACAATTATTTTCCCGGCTATTTGCCAAAACACTGAAACTTGGATTACAAAAAGATAATATGCACATTATGTTCAATACAATTTACTCAATAATGTTATTTTTAATTTCAACTATTTGTCCAGTAAAAACCAAAAATAAATAAAACACAAGGTACTTACCAGTTAACACTCACTTTAAAAAACTTTTTAAAATATCTACCGACACGTTTTTTGTTCCCTGCCTAAGGGCGGGCAGGCACTGACATTTAAAGAACCCACAGTAAGAAAACTTGCCAACCCCCAAACATTAATGGCTTCAGAGAACAGAATAATTGAAATTATATAGTGGAAATCCCCCCTTCGGGGCAATGAAATTAATTAGTTTTTAAATTATTTCATTGCCCCGAAGGGGTATTTCCACTATATAATTTCAATTATTCTGTTCTCTGAAGCCATTAATGTTTATTGCATTGGGGTTTACAAGTTTTCTTACTGTGGATTCTGTAAATGTCCTGGCTACCCTGATGACGCTAGGCAAGCAGAAACACGTGTCGGTAGATATTTTAAAGTTTTTTAAAGTGAGTGTTAACTGGTAAGTACCTTGTGTTTTATTTATTTTTGGTTTTACTGGACAGAATAGTTGAAATTAAAAATAACATTATTGAGTCAATTGTATTGAACATAATGTGCATATTATCTTTTTTGTAATCCAAGTTTCAGCGTTTTGGCAAATAGCCGGGAAAATAATTGTTTAAAAGGATATATGTTATACTTATCTGTGATAAGATTTGTAAAAGTTAGTAAATAATAATTAACAAACAATTTTTTCAGTTAATATTATTTTTTTTCATTCCACTCGTTACTAATAGTGTAAGAAATTTCATTGAGACCGATTTAAATACAACAAAGCTACAACAATCTTGTGCCTTGTTTGAGTTTGAGATTCACTCGCTGTCACAATAATTGTATTTTACTTTTGGTTTAGATGGAAACGACGCAAATCGGCTTATTTCTTTAAACATTAAATACACCTTATATTTTTGAGTAACTAAAACCAAAATTTATTTTTTGAAAATGTTGGTTTTTCGACCATTAGGATTCCTTGGAGAAAAATTATAACATGTGTTTCAAGTTTATTTTTAACTCAAAATTTATTTATAAATATTTATAAAACCAACCATGTTAAGATATTTTAAATGATTATAGGACTCTTCTATTCTTCTAACGAATATAAAGTTTTAATTTTTGTTGTAATTAAAATTTGTAATCTAACAATAAAATTACGTAGGTATTGTCATTGTCAGAAGGTCAAGTCACATATTTTAATTACAAAAATTAACAACTAAAAATTTATATTATAGTCTTTAGACCAATAGCAAAGCCCTAAAGTCATTTTAGATATCTTGCTATGTTTCGTTTGCACTTACTATGCGAAATTCCAACCTTAAGAGTCCTTTAACACATTTAAATCAACTTCCAAGTTCAAAATGAAACAAACCTAAATATGTGTTATATGTCCGGACAATGGTCATGTAGTAAAAGATAATTGTACAGTTTTCGTTAATTTCCTTTACAGCGTAGCACCTTCTAGTGCAATTATTTATTATTATAAGGGTATTTTTAGAAAGTTTTAACATGAAACTTATTAAAATTTGTACGTATAACATAAACAGTTTATGTTTCAAAAGTTTTATGGCGTGAGCATATGATTATTACAAATATACTCTTTTTCCAATTTTTTTTATGTCCAACCGTCTCTCCTACATCTAATTTAAATTTTGTATGCTCACGCTTTCAAGTAGCATTCTATCCAGGATCATTCTAAATCTGTAAGTTCTATTGTAACTGATATGGCAGACATGATTTTTAAAAACAGTACTGTTTTATGTGCCATGTAAATGGCTCTAAAGAATTGTGTTATAAATAATATAGGTAATTACTATACCCAGTGTTAATGACTCCCTACACAAAGCTACCAATTAAGGTATTTAAATTGCTATATAATTCTATTATAAATAAAAGTTTATTGAAGTGGGACACCATGGTGTAAGGTAAGGTATAATAAATTAAAACAATGGATAATTTAGTGGTCATAATTACAAATGCTAAGTAAGTATAAATGATTCATAGAGCTTCACTCCTTTGCAATTTGAAATTTATATTAGAATTAAGTGATTCTTATCTATGAACAGAACAAATAAATAAACAATATGATATCACAGTCGGAACAAGAAATGTTAGATTCGTGTATTCTATAGGATCACGATTAGTATCGCAGATCACGTTGTCATTTTTATGAAATATTAAATTTACAGTAGCAACTGCTACAATACAATGGTTTTCTAGTGTGGCGTTATTAAATTTCAAACAAAATTAAAACATACCTATGTCATGCCTATAACCAACAATCCATTATGATTATTTTTACCTCGATACACAGATGAAATATTAATGAGAAATGCACAGCAAATATAATCGTATTAATTTATAAAATATATGCCCGTTCATATGCGAAAATTCACCGAACAGTATTATTACATTTACCAAATTTTAAATAATAATAATAATTATCCAGCTCAACTCACAGTGGTAGAATGGCCTTTCATTTGTTACGTTACATGAATGTTGTTAAAAGGGCATTAAATAGCAATATGCATGCAATTTATGACCTTAAATTATACAAATCTCTGGTTTCTTCTGCACCTGTTCCATTCAAATGTTAAATTTTAATTTAATGGTCGTTTTCATAATATACAATTAATAATTTAAAAAATATCAAACATAAATACATGTTGTAATATTGTTGTGTCATACATAAATGAGTTAAACAAATGACAAACTATATATGTATGTCCTTTATATCCGTTTTTGAAGAGAATAATAAATTTTGTATATATATTTTATATGCACATACAAGTACACACACATTACGCACATATTGCCCAATGCACACTGAGACAAATGCTTTGTTATAATTACAAATATATTATATAGCCTCAAATAGTTTTACTTTTGTAAAATATCTGATGTGGCCAGCACATAACTTTCTTATACCTATACAGGTCGGACTTCGATATCTTGAGTTCTACGATAGCTAGAAATTAAAAAAATATAGGTAAACGAGTTAAAAAGTGAGATGTGATGTAAAAGATGTGAATGCTAGTTACGAGATATCTAGTGAATGTTTCTGAATCATTTTTACTTTCTAAAAATGTACAGGGTGGCTAAAAATGACTTTTCAGTTAAGAACTTTTTAAATTGAAATTTTTCAATTTTTTTCAAATGGAACACCTTGTATATTTTTTAACGATGTGATGTAAAAATAAAAAACGAACATTTTTTGTAAGTACTTCCCTATGACTAATTGCAATCGTTTTCGTTTTATTCAGCAATAAGTACAAAATTCAAGAATAAACTAAAAAATAGAGGTTTCTTCAAATAATTCATTAGAAAAAATTATAATGAGTGCTCCACATGTTGCCCATTTTGATTGACACACATCTCCAGTGTGTGATGACACTCAGCCATTTTCACTTCCTAAAACTATACAGGGTGGTCAAAAAGGATTTTTTAAATTTACAACTTTATGAACTGAATTTTCTCAATTTTTTTAAATGAAACACCCTGTATATTTTTGGACAATGTAATGTTGGATTGAAAAACGAAAATTTTTTGTACGTACATTCCTATGGCTATTTGTGACCACATTTCTACTTTCATTCAGGAAGATCGTTTCACATATACTAATATTAAACGTTTATACCTTCTTTATCTGAAACGTGTGAAACCACGAAATTTTTAAGTTGTTTGTACGTAAAAAAGACACGTTTTTCAAATGGTGTTTGGACATTATAAACGTCTTTTTAACATATGTGTGTTTACTGGGAACGAATAGAGCAGAACGGTAGCGGCAAGCATATTAATCGCAGACATCTTGTTCTTCCCCGAAAATTTGGAAGACCAAATCTCTCAGAGTCGGTGTATGTATTTGCGGACAGAATCCTTTATTTGTTTTACATCCTGGATATGCCGTTGTTGTACACTCAAGTATGTATAGGTCTCTCCAGCATCCAGATGTCCTAGGATGCTTCCGTCGGCAAGCTGCGCTTCTTCAGAGACTTCCCCGCATCGTCCTCTTTTGAGGTGGACGACTGCACATTTATCCAACCCGAATTCTATACCAGTAGCCGGCGTGTACTCTTCAATCACCCCAAAAGTGTTTTGAGCTTCACGCTCTTCGGAGGCATAAAGTTTAAGGTCATCCATATAAAACAGATGGATGACCTTATGCCTCTGATTGCTGGATTGACCGGATTTGTACTCGCGGATTAGGCGGAGCTCAACAGATAACTGCAGCAATGCGATGCAGAACAGGAGAGGACTCAGGGATTCACCCTGGAAAATTTATCTCTTAAATGCCACCTGCTCTGTTGTGACTCGCTGTGCATCAGATGATATGATGAAGCGAGTTCTCTGGAGTAGCAGCAGATGTTCGATACATCTCATCAGTGGTGCTGGTACCGCAAGACATTGGAGCATGTGTAGCAATAGCTCATGAGATATTGTGTCAAATGTCTTACGGTAATCGATCCAGATCATTGATAGTTTCCACTCGTATTGCACAAAATCCTGTGTAATACAGCGGTCTATCAGCAGGCTGTCCTCGCAACCTGTTGTATCTTTCTTGTCACCACGCTGTACGTGTATCTGCTGGAAGACGGGATAAACAGACCTCAGTGTCCTAGCATACAAGATACGTGTAAATATATTGTAGCAGGAGTTGAAGCAAGTTTTCGGCTTATAATTTCTCGGGTTGGAAAGATCCCCTTTTTTTGAGGATAAGCACAGTGCGTCCCTCGACAAACCAGTTCAGAATTTGCGGCCCCTCGTTTAACCATGAATTGAAAACTTACGCTAGACGGCGGTGTATAGAAGGAAATTTCTTCCACCACAAGTTGTTAATGCCGTCTGGGCCCGGGGCAGCGAAGTTCTTGGTACCAACAAGTGCTTGTTGGACTTCCTTCGTACTGATTACCGAATACACTTTTTTTCCGGCTCTTTCATGTGCTTGCAGCACAGAGCCTCGAAGTGTACAATTGCTGGTGTATCGCTATGTAATGGACGCGTCGTTTCCTAGATTCCTTTCTAGAAGATTTCGACATCTTCTACACTCAGAGGATTATCGACAATACGCTGTGGCGTGAAAAAGGCGGAAGGGTTCATAAGGAACAAATTGTTTTGCTCACCTGTCTCTCTTTAACGTTTTCCTTATAACCATGTGCGTTTGGATCCAATCTAGACAGTGTTGCTTGATGGTAAGCATAATTGTCAGATTTTGATTGTTGACGTCTTAGTCTGGCCGCTATTCGCCGGATTTTAGGAGTAAAAACTCCATTTGTTTGGTATTCCACCACACTCTGGATCCGGGAAGCGTGTTGTCTGGCCGACTGTATCTTACTCTCGATTTTTTATAGACGCCGCTTTGCTTTCTCGATCTTGCTTAAAGTGTTCATTGGCCTCTCACTGGCGACGAGTTGCTTCGCGTCGTTATACACGGCACAGTTGGTTTGCCGGATGTCTGCATCCTCTGAAAGTTTCTCATCGATGACCTAGTCCATTCTAGTCAGGTCTATTTTTATTATTATTATTAGTATAAAAACAATGGAAAACGAAACAATAATAGTTAGAACCCATGGTCACAATATATATATATATATATATATATATATATATATATATATATATATATATATATATATATATATATATATATATATATATATGTATATATTTTATACTGTTCATCCTGTATATAAATCGGAATTTGAATGTTCGACAACCATTACTCATCTTATATTTCTTCTTGAGGTGAGTTCCATCATAAATCGGAAATGACGACGAGACGTTTTCTTAATAATAAATCAATCCTCCCCACCTACATTTCATTGTCACCGTTACACTCCATCAAGATATATAGCGTATAGTAAATATTTAAATGAAACTTGCAGATATTTTATGTAACATATGAGGTTTATCCTGAAATATGGCGCTACATCTAAATTGCTAATATTATAGGAATATAATTGAATTTATAGCGAAAGCAGAACTTTTATGAATGTTAAAATTTACGTACGATGACAAATTAACGTTTTTAAATTATTGTAAGTATCTGATCCTGGAACTTTAATGAAGGTAATATGCTTCCTGCTGTGTTAAAATAATTCAAGGAAGTTTGGTGGACAAATATCCACCAGGTAATGGTGGTAATGGAATAATTAAAAGTCAAAGTTATCAATAACTACTGAAATACAACATCATAAACTATTATTCATTGCAGAAGCAAATAAAATTAAACAATTGAAGATGTCCTAGTTTGGATTAAAGAAAGTTATTTACTTTTCAGAAGACCCAGTAGCTCAATACAAGACCAAGAAAAAGTACTGTGCCACCATGAGAAAGATAATTTTTTTACCAGTTGCCATGGAATCGTAAAATTGATTGTAAAAAGCACTGTTACAAGGACAAGTTTACAACGATCTCTAACCAAATTGTGACATCTTTGCAAATGTTTGAGTTTTGCACAGTGCGTATAAGAGAAATTATATTTTTGTATGAATGTTGGTACTAAACATAAACGAAATATCATCTAAATGAAAAACACTGAGACAAAGAAATAATTTGTAATTTGTTGAAATCGCATGGAATATTTTGTTTTAGGTAATATCACTCGTTGAAATTTGAAGATTTTTATTCTCATTATATTCCTCGTGCTCACAGGCTCTAAATACAACAAACATTTTCAAATATACGAAACAAGGTATTCGTTTATTACTTTCCTATGATAAAACTGCAGCAGATAGAAAATATAGAAAAAGCTAAGATTAAGGAAACTTAGTTTCTAATGCTTTGTGTACAATACTTAAAAACAAATGGAACAAAAATTTTTGTGAATAATTATTTGTTGAATGTGTTTATAGAAGAGTTATTTATACATGTATATTATTATAAATTTTCTGAATAGTAGGTATATGAGTTTATCACAAGGTAGAAGGCAGAAAGATTTTTACATATCTATTTATCGCAGATGTTAATAAAAAAACCTATATACACAAAAAGGTAATTAATAATTTATTTGCAAATACTTAACCGTAAATAAATAAACTTAAAGTACTGACACTTGTCAGTAACATTCATTTAGTTACTTCCTTAAAGAGCTGTTGAAATGTAAGTGTTGATAATTTCAGCTCTTGTATCTGTAAGTGGAACTTGTTTCATTGTAGAGAATGAAATGTTCGATGATCGTTTGAAATTAAGGTGTATGAGCGTGTAGGAGGGAATATGCATGTTGTTGATATTAATTCTATATTTAACTTAACAGCTAGTGTTGATTTTTCACTTTACTGAAAAATAACGATTTGAAATAACTAGTATCGATTTAAACATATCTGATGGTAAAAAGTAACTATCTAAATTTATTATAATTTAACCAGTTTATTATCGTATATACTACAAATAAAATACTGGTAATAAAAATATTTTAAAATAAATTTCTAACTTTATTATACAAAAAATGTTGAATCTATTTGCTGACACCAGAATGTTTTACAATGTAATGTGAATAACTGTTGTAAATTGTTTATTTAAACAGTTCTTATTTGCTTCAAGATACAATATTTTCTTAAGCTAAACACAAAACAAACTTATTTATTTTTAAAATTAAGTAAACATTCTTTCCTAGGGCAGTTGTGTATTTAACTAGCTTAATGTTAGACAATGATAATAGCTTTACTGTAGAACTGAATTATTAAGGAATTAATTTTTGTAGAGATTAACCTTTTTAATAAAAAAGTGTCCCAATTATTTGTATGTAGAACAATCACAGACCTATTTCATTTTGGGGGTCTGCACACGTACATAACGATATTTTGACATTATTAGTGCTGAAAATATATATGTATATATATATATATATATATATATATATATATATATATATATATATATATATATATATATATATATATATATATATATATATATATATATATATATATATATATATATATATATATATGTATATATATATATATATATGTATGTATATATATATATATATATATATATATATATATATATATATATATATATATATATATATATATATATATATATATATATATATATTGAGTTTTCCCCAATAACCATTTTGATTTGAATTACGTAATTTAGTATTTTTGACGGAATTTCGATTTTTCTAGCATTACACGGGTCATTTAGAATAAATCAGAACCGTCACGGTACACTTAAATGGAAAACTAAAAATTATATTATAAAAAATATTGACGTCTGAAATGTCATTTATTTGGTATCGTTGTATTCAGAAAATTATGCAGAATTCGAAAAATGCAATAATATACAGGGTGTTCCATTTAAAAATCGAAAGTTAGTGTCACTTCCGGCGAAACCGAAAGTAAAAAAAATCACTTGTATGTCAAAAAGTGTCGCTTATTATGTATATAGGATATCCCAAATTTCAATCAGTTATCTTCAAAACTAAAGAAGAAAAGAGGGGTGTACCATGATCCTGTTACAAGCCTGTGCGATACTTGGTCGGTGCTCACATATTGAGTCATCCAAGTGGAAGCCACAAAGGTGCGACTGGCTTCCTGTCAGTGGTTTACCTTTAGTGTCTTTTTTGAGTTTTGTCCATCATTTTAACTCAGCTACACCGTGCTGATGAAGATCAATTAGTCAGAAACACGTGTCCACGGTTTGCATTCTTCTTCCATTTGTAATTTTGCATTTTCCCACTTTGCATTCTTTATGCGGGCGTGTCCTCATAGATTGTAAAAAAACCTTGCGTGGCAGAGCAAAATGAAAGCCATTTTTAAAATCGACATAGAAAAGTTATACAGAATTACATAAAACATATACCTCCACCCATAATTTTTTTTTTGCAAGCCTGTGTTATTAACGGTGTGTAATGTAGTTAAAGTTCGAAATCATATGAAAAAATATAGAACTTGTCCACCGTTAGTTTATGTACATACACTACTCCCGAGTTAAAAGAGACACAAGTATATGTTTAATAATATTTTGCATTGTTAATTAAAATCCAGCTATTCTAAAAAAAATAAATAAATAATTTAACTATTACGTAAGCATTCTTTCAAACAATATGAAAATAATAAACTGCCCATATTTTCCTGTATTTTACACTTTCCCTTATTTAAATGAGCCAGTATAAAAGTTTTAGGTAGACAATAAGTTAAATAATGTCAACTTAATTGGTGAAGGAAAATAAAACAATTATATTGCAACATGTAGCAATACTTGTTAAACAATTATTGAATTCAAAAAAAAAGGACGAGCATTTAAAAATAGAAAATAATAATATAGTCTGTTTACCATTGTCGTTAGAATGGGCCATGGACAGTTCAGATTTCACCCTTTATATTCACAGCAATGACACTTGGCAATTAAGGTTATGTTCATTTTAATTTGATATCAGAATTGGTGAAAAATTTATTGCTATTTAAATATTGGTTAATTCGAAAAGGAAATGCTAAATTCATTGTTATATAATGATTTAAACCCTGGTTTTCATCATTGGTAAACTAATCTGTCATTTTTAAAATACTAGACTATTTCCTAAATTGTGTACCATTTTTACCTTTTATCACTTTAGAAAAATGATGAACAGACAGACTATGATTTGCCAGTCTGTGTTATTCCTTGCATAAACTTTCACCATCTTGTTTAAAATTACTTCACTTGAGACTAGAATGCCTTTAGGTCAGGACCAAGGGTCCGAACCTCCCCTTTTGAATACGAATTCTCAAAAAAAAAAACGGTGAATTATGTTGTTGAATGAGATTTATTAAAATATAAGCTTTAATTATTCACTTAAATGCTGTTGTATATTTTTATGTCATTAATATGGGCAAATAACTTCCTTTACATTTGGATTTTTTTGTCATACCTAATCCATAAAAATCTTGAGAAGCATAATTAAATTAATCTGTGGTAAAATAATTAATACAAATTAAAACAATAGAATAAACATGAATGATAGAAGACACACACGTAGGAAAGCTCTGCACAAAATACATTTTTTTTAACTTGAAATTTCAACTTTTGTTTAAAATTTCAGCTTAAAAAGCGTACATTAAAAGTTGAAATTTCAAGTTTTACTACGAAAGCTCTGACAGGCCACAAAATGGTTTTTATAAACTTGAAATTTCAACTTTTTTCTTGAAAATTCAACTTAAGAAGTGTATATTAGAACTTGTAATTTCAACAAAAAAGTTAAAATTTCACCTTTTTTAAAAAGTTTAAGTTTTAAATGAAATTTGAAATATCACGTTTTACTACGAAAGCTCTGAAGGGCCATAATGTTTTTTTTATAAACCTGAAATTTCAACTTTTTTCTTCAAACTTCAACTCTTGTCTTGAAGTTTTAACCTAAAAAACATATATATTAAAAGTTGAAATTTCACCTTTTTGAAAAGTTGAAATTTCAAAAAAAGTTGAAATTTCAAAATTATAAAATAAACATCATGTGGTCCCTCAGAGATTTCGTACATATTAGTGAGTTTTTTAAATTAACGTTTTAAAACTTATTTTTTGTATATTTTGTTCCATCCTTTCTTTATTTAAAATTTTGTCCCTAGTTTAAAACTATAAGATATTTCTCCCTACAGAGTTGTATAGAAATATGTAAATAAATTGTAATTTGTATATTGAAAACATGGATATACAATTAACATGTACATATATAATATAATCATTAATTTAATACCGTAATAATTTGTTACAGCAGGGAAGGGTTTGGAAGCTTTGCGCAAGGTGACACCTTCTTTATACTAGGGGAAGGGAGTAAATAGTAGGTACAGTAATTTGAGTCTGTAATATAAACAACTATTATCAGCTTTTACCAATTTGAATTACCTATTCTTTGTTTTTAATACTAGCACTCAATTTTGCCAGTGTTGTGTTACGTTAAAAAATTATACTAAAATTCTAATGGATGAAAGCGTTCGTACTTTATAGATTTTTTGAAAAATATGTAACCTGACTAAACACCTGTCCATTTTTACTTAATTTATTAATAATTTTTTTGTGTTAATAATAAGATGCTGACTTTTCTTTACTAGTACAACAGATTATTTATTATTATCTACCTGTTTTTCAGAAAAAAAAGTTAATCTTGCAGTTTTTACTTCAAAGTAAAAAAACATTATTTAAACATTTTCGTAATAATTTTCAATGTTTCACAGAGCTTTCAGAGTGTTCACAGTAATTGAAAATGTTTAAAAATTCCGGAATTTTCTTTTGCATAATTTTAAAAATGTTCCGTATTTTCAGATTCAGAAATTTTAAAACATTTTATTGTGATAATCTAATGGTTTGACTCCTTATTTATAGAAAAGAAGTTTTTAATATTGCTGTGACAATAATTCCTGTCCAATGAAACATATTATTAACAATACAGTATAATATTTTTTTGCTACATGGTTGCAATAAATTTTGATTTTAAAATATAGTTTTATACATGTCTCACGGCAATAACAGGCATTGTCAAAACTGCCAAAAAAACCTTCAAAGGATATCTCGTAGCATATCTATCATATATTAGGTTTGAAGAGACCTACTTACAGAAAGATATTAAGTCAACTACAAAGTGAGTCATTTTTTTCTGCAGAACTTCAAAAACCGATAGTCAAGTCTAAATAATGGCAGTTTACTGAATAAACTTAGTTCCAAAAGTTCACCATTTTTAAAGTTTAATTTATTTTCGGTTTATTTTTATATCACGGACATTTATTGTGATGTCGATCTGAAATTTGGTACACTTAGTATATTTGCCGAGATCAATAACACGAGTGCTATTTTATTGGAAAAGATATACTGGGTGATATTTTTTTCGGAGTCATGGTCTGTTTCAGTTACTCAATTTTTTTGTAATATTGTCGATTTTGGTCCTCAATGAATAATTATTATTTAGTCGTTATCTTATCAGAAATTGGTATTTATTCCTCATCTGAACGACAGTTATAAAATAAATTATTGACAAATGCAGCATATCATTGATAGTGGTTAGTAACAATCAAACAAAGAAATATTTTATTTTTTTAAATATAACAGCTTAATAGAAGAATATTAAAATAGAAAAAAAATACAAATTTTTGAAATAATAAAGAATGATTAATAATCAATGTGGTAAATGTTCAAAATGTTCACCATCCACTTCAATACATTTCTCACACTGCGACGAATAATTTAATGTCCGACTATTCGTAATATTTCCCTGTCCGCTCTCAATATGTTTGAAAAATGTTCCCTTGAATCGATAGGAATTGAATAAACTATTTTGTTTTAAATAGCTCCAGGTATGGAAATCTAGGTGCGTTAAGTTCGGTGAAAGAGGAGGTCAAGCAATTGTACCATTCCTGCCTACCCATTTTTAGTTATAATTTTTGTCCTGCCAGTCTGTTACTACCCCTACCGCAACCACAATAGGTTGAAGTTTCGTCTATCTATGTCCAACTATTTTGGAGATAAACCAAAATTGCATCATCAAGTAAATCCATAATTTCTTCTTCCAAGTGTAACGAAGTTATTTCTTCGTAGACTGTTTTCTGTAATAATAAGACCAAATTGGGTCGCTCTTTCACTTTGGTATACCCTGTATCATGTAACTTGCATTAATGCAATTCACGCATATTTCTAGCTTAATCAATTTAAGGGACAATTTGCATTTCAATCCGAGTTAATAAAACTGTAAAACTGTATCAAACGTGCTATATAGGTAGATACCTCTCGGGAATATTCAGTTATTATTCTTTGATGGTTATATATGGCCCCGATCCCTAGTATTTGGAGGGGACTTCACCAGAAAAACGTAAAAGGCACACGTGAGTTCCCAGCAACTAGATTTTTGAGTGGGATCTGACGAAGTGTCCCGGGTTCGAGTTAACGTGCGATCCAATCGGTCCTAAGAAAGGACGAAGGGGTAAATCTAAAGATATAGCACCTTCGCGACTAGTACGCAACAGTAGAATCACCTGTCCCTAGGTTGACATCCTACCGTAGTGTAACGCTAGTACGCCGTAACTTTATACCTGGATATTGATGCACCGACCGCTTGCCATAATCCCGTTTCAGGCACTAGCCACTATAAAGTCGCTAGCTGCTTGATGTAGATAACAGTAGTACCGTAACTTAGCTTGGTTTGATTCACCACTAATTTGCTTGTGTTCCTGCTTGTAGTAAAAATTTAAAACAGTTCCTGCTGAGAGTAATACCGTTGTTGTGCATCTTATTTTTTTATTATTATTCTACTATGAACCAAGTCTTGAATAAAATAAAGTAAGTAAAGTTGATATTTCAATTTTTATTTAATTCAAAGGTATACGTAACAAATCTGGTTGTACACCGAAACACAATTTCGGCAGGTAAAAGAGAAGTTGTCTATTTCTACGAAACCGATAACCATACATACCGACCCCTAGACATTCCGTTTCTTCACTGAATTATCCAAGCTTCTGTCATGCCGCTGATAGAATAAAGTGGTGTTCCTACACTTTAAAACAGGAACAGGCGCTCGAGACCGTACCGAAATAAAACGTTTAAAGTACCGCTGTTGTACTGAAGGGTGCCAAAGTGACAACACGTTACAACACAACAAAATACGACATTTTGTTTAGCTACGTCACACAAGAATTGAGAATTAATTCAGAATTCATTCGAGAAGTAAGGATATGCGGTCCAACTAAATACTCATCAATGAAACCCACCAGACATTCACACTAAATCCATATTGGAATGATCTCGGTCTGATAATATGCGTGTTGTTAAGTGCCCAAATATAGTAATTACGAAAATTGTGTTTCCCCTGCGCGCGAAGCAAGATTCCTGTATTCACAAAATTTTGGAAAGAAAATGTTACTCATTTTCCGTCAAAGTTAGCAATTGGCGGCAGAATTGCACCCGCTTTTTCGAGTTTCCCAGCATTAAATTCTATACCGAATAAAAATGGTATGACGTTTGTCTCTTTTCAAAACCCTAACTATAGTTCTCTGACTTACGCTTAGATGACGACTAACAAGTCAGGTGTTGAGATTAGAATCTCTGTTAAATGCTTAAAAAATTCAGACATCTCTTCTTCTCACAATTGCACTTGGATTATCTCCATTTGGCTTGTAAAATGCAATTATTGTCTGAACGTTATTTGTGTCATTCTCTAAATTTTTCCTTATCTTTCTTTGGACACCACCACATGAATAATTCTTCGTTATCCAAAAAAAATTCAGTTAATTACCCAGTATGTTATTGGACCAAGAATAAAAAAGAAAAATGTAATTAGTCTCCAGTAAACTAAATAATTCTGCGAAAACTTGCGTATTAGGATCTAGCTCGATTTGGGGAACGATTTTGATATTCCAGTGACGCTTTTATGCGTTACTGATGCAAATTTCATAATGTGAGCGTGTCCTTCATTATAATTTTTAAAGGGCATTAACAGTTTTATATTCGTGAGTTATCTATTTTATTGAGAGAATTCAACAACTATAACTTTTCTCAATTATGACAAGATATGTCTAAATTTTAATAGATTTATGTTATCGTGTAAATTTTGAGTTGAATTCTGAGCGAACTCATCAAGTCTTAAACGAAATACTATATCGATGAACACCAAGTCACAAAAGTTTCGAAATAAATCAGGGATTCCATATCGATGACCAAAAGTGACTAATGACGTAATACAAGAAAATTTTAGTCAATCACTAAAACAAACCACGACCCAAAAGAAAATATCATCCAGTATATTTTTTCTAATAAAATAGTTCTTGTGTGATTAGTCTCGACAAATATCCTGTGTACCAAATTTTAGATCCATATCACAATAAATGGCAGTAATACAAGAAATAAACGGTGAAATTTTGTAACTAAGTTTTTTCGGTAAATTGTCAATATTTGAATTTGTTCCATCGATTTTGAAGAGAAAAAATTACACGCCCTATATAGTGACAAAATGGACAGCAGATACTAGAAATTTTCTTATTGCAGTTAAAATGCTCATGAAGATTTTTTAAGCTAAGCTGTCTAAATTTAGCATATATCTTTAAAAGAATTTTTTATGTAATAATTATAACGGAGTCCAATTTAAAGATTTACTATAAAGTTTATATTTGAATAATTACTTATTAATTTTCAAATAATGTAGTGGATTTTCAGTCTACCATTCAAATTATATCATATAATGAATTTTGGTATTTTCCATGTTAAAGTTAACCTTTTAGTTATTCAATACTGCCGACATGATTTCTTGTACTAAATCCAAAAAAACACGAAAAATCAAATCACTCATTCCCCTCTTTAAACAAATTATTTGCAATTTTCTCTATTGATAGTTAACACATACAGTGTGTCCGGAAAGTATGGAATAAATTCATTATTTCTTAAACCAAAAATATTTGTAAAAAATCCTCGACACGTCGATTTTTAATTTTAATTGCGCACCTTAGTAATGTTTCTCAATAATTGTTGTCGATTTATTTTAATTTTTAACATGATAGTATCTGTAAAGCAGAGAATTGAAATTCTTACGATAATTGGGTATGGTGATAGGATGCGAACTCAACAAAAAGTGTGTAATTTATTTAATACTAAATATCCAGAATCGACACTGAGTAGAATTGAAAAAAAATATAGAGAAAGACTGGTACAGTGAAAGATTTACCCAAAACAGGTCGCCCAGGTGTTGACGAGGATACAAAATTAAATATTTTACTGGCTGTTGAAGAAAATCCACATACCAGCTTTCGTCAGGTTATTCGCGATTATGATGTTACTAAACTGTCAGTACATACAGTATTAAAATTAGAAAAATGACATTCCTTTAAGATTCAGCTTGTGCAAGACCTAAGTGATGATGACCCAGATTGGAGGATAACATTTTGTGAAGCAATGATGAATATGTGCAATGATCTTCTTCTATTAAAAAATATTATTATCTCCGATTAATGCACTTTCAAATTAAATGGTGAAGTGAATCATCAGAATTGTAGATATTGGCAAGGGAAAACCCTCGATGGATGCGGGAGCAGCACACACAGTATCCACAAAAGGTAAATGTGTAGGCGGGAATTGTAAGAAATAGAATCATTGGACCCTATTTTTTCGATAGAACTGTAAACGGATCTGCATATCCCCAATTTTTAATGAACTGTCTCATCTCAATCTTATTTATCTTCGAAGGTATCTTGACCAAATATTTCTGAACAGGTGGATTGGTAGACGTGGACCCATCGAATGGCAACCTCACAGGACTTCAGTCCATTAGATTATTTTCTGTGGGGCCATCTAAAAAACTTAGACCAGACCAGAAAACATTGTTGAATTAAAAGAAAGAATTAGAACAGAAATAAACAACATTTCTCAGGAAACTATAAACAAGGTTCAGCAACACTTTATTCATCGTTTAGGGTATTGTCAGCTACAACAAGGAGTACAATCCGAACATTTATTATAAATTGTTTTTATCATTAACTAACCGTTAGTTCTAGTGACTATTATTTGTTTAAACAAAACATGAAAAATTAGTAAATTCTTATATTCAAAATGGCCGATCTTTCAACTTATCAATTTTAGACCCTAAGTCTGATACATTTTTGGAATCAGTTGTTGATTTAGAATCCAAAAATAGAGCAACATAGTAGGATGTTATATTTAAAAAATATTGATGACGTCATAACGTAAACAGTGATGACGTCGTAGCAAAAGAAATAAAGGATAAGGTGCGCAACTGAAATTAAAAATCGACGTTACCGAGGATTTTTTCTAAAATTTTTGGTTTAAGAAATAATGAATTTATTCCATACTTTACGGACACACTATACAGGGTGTCAATAGTGTGTTCTCCTTCGATAACCTTTGAACCGTTAGTGAAACAACAATTTAATAAATACAAAAAGTTTTTTGGGTCGATAAGTTCTCTCATTTAAAATTATTGTGAAATCTACAGGGTGCTTAAATTTTCTGTTACACACAAAAAATACTTTTTTTTAATGGAATGCCCTGTATATTTTGAAACCATTTTATTAAGTGAAAAGAGTATTATACAGTGATATTTTGTTTTTTGGAATAGCATGCATCGTTGCCAAGTTATTTAACATTTTCTGGAAATTTAAGGATTTATAAGGGATGTTTAATAATTTTTATTTACCTATGAAAACAAGCTGGGTAAGCAAATATTATACTATTCTTAGTTCATACTACACGCTAAGTATTAGTACCTTTTTTACATTATTCTATTTTACAGGGTGTCCATGACGGCATGTCAATTAATGCCAATTTCAAATGGGAAAAACTCTGTTTTTTTAAATGGAACACTCTATATTTTTTTACGTGTTTGAATTCCTCCTTCAAATTGCTTTATTTTTTGTGTAACACTTCCTATACCTAACTGTTGAAGTTTTCGAGAAAATTAAAGTTTTCTCTTTAACCTTGCGATCATAGTAAAAATTAATACAATTTTATCAAGAATGGCTTTGGAAAAACAAAAATTGCGTCAGGCGAAAAATTATTTTCTATAAAATCGTAAAGGAAACAGTAAAAGTAGCAAATTTATTGAACTTGAATAACAAAATTTATACCTCACCAGGTATGTACATAACAAAATAAAAGTGTAATTTTGAACGTAAACAGTAAATAGAAGAGAAAAAATAAAACAAGTTACAAAATATGCTCAACGTGACCTCCTAGTTGTAAATTACAAATTCTGACTATGAAGAAATGAGTCACTTACATTTTGCAACATATTAGGCGTGATGGTGTCGAACTCTAGTCGAATTCTTTGCTGCATGTCTTCTCTTGTAGTTGGTGATGTTTTGTACACTAATCCTTTAATGTACCCCCCCCCCCAAGTCCAATTTTGTCAAATCTGGCGACCTTGGTGGCCATTGAACTGGTCCTCTCGACCTATCCAATTGTGACCAAATGTAACATTTAAAAAAGTTTCTTACGGCAATACTATAATGGGGTGGAGCTCCGTCGTGCTGGAACCACAGCCTCTGTAAGACATTTTGAGGACACCCGTTTAACAATCCTCCCAGTACATTTTGTAAAAAATCGAGGTACATATTCCCAGTCAAGTGATCATTAAAGAAATGCGGTCCATTTACATATTCACCTACTATCCCTGCCCACACATTGAGTGACCATCGGTGTTGATTATATACAGTTCTCGTAAAATGAGGGTTCATAGTATCATAGTAGTGTAAGTTATGTCTATTAACACAACCATTTTTATGAAATGTGGCCTCATCAGTGAATAGCACGAAATCGAAAAATTGCGGCTGTTGGTGATTCTTATTGAATCACAAAATGTTACCCTACGTTCGAAATCATTTGTCTCTAGTTCCTGAAGCAGTTGAATATGATAAGGATGAAAGTTTTGTGTTCTCAATATTCTTGTTACAGAGGACTGACTTATATCAAGTTGTCTATTAATTTCTCTCGTACTTTTATACGGATCTTCAACGACACTTAATGTAACTTGAAACACTTTTTCTTCATTTGTTGCTAGTTTTGTACGTTCATGTTTTTCATAATTTACATGTCGAGTTCGTTCAAACCTTTCTCGCAACCTTTCAAATGCAGAATGGTGAGGATGTCTTCGTTCTGGATAAGGCTGAATTTTAATTGTTGATTCCAATAGGGGATTTCGCTCCCATTCTCCCAATGCATAAACCATGTCGATCAACTGTGTGAAAAATTCATAATTTATTTAACAAAAATAATTAACTCAACTAGGAAATACAGAAGAAACACCACCAAGTAAAATTAATTACGTGTAAACCACAAAATATCAGTTTGACAGCACAATTTTTGTTTTTCCAAAGCCATTCTTGATAAAATTGTATTAATGTTTACTATGATCGCACGGTTAAAGAGAAAATCTTAATTTTCTCGAAAACCTCAACAGTTAGGTATAGGAAGTGTTTACAAAAAAGAAAGCAATTTGAAGGAGGAATCCAACCACGTAAAAAAATAGAGGGTGTTCTGTTTAAAAAAAACAGAGTTTTTCCCATTTGAAATTCGCATTAATTGACATGCCGTCATTGACACCCTGTAAAATAGAATAATGTAAAAAAAGGTACTAATACTTAGCATGTAGTATGAACTAAGAATAGGATAATATTTGCTTACCCAGCTTGTTTTCATAGGTAAATAAAAATTATTAAACGGACCCTTATAAATCCTTAAATTTCCAGAAAATGTTAAATAACTTGGCAACGTTGCATACAAATCCAAAAACAAAATATCGCTCTTTTCATTTAATAAAATGGTGACAAAATATACAGGGTGTTCCATTTAAAAAAAAGCATTTTTTGTGTGTAACAGAATATTTAAGCACCCTGTAGATTATACAATAATTTTAAATGATAGATCTTATCGACCCAAAAAACCTTTGTATTTAATAAATTGTTGTATCACTAACGGTTCAAAGGTTATCGAAGGAGAACACACTATTGACTCACCCTGTATATGTGTATGCTAAATTTCTGGAGTTAACTCAAAATATTTTCATTAAAATGAAAATTATTATTCATTTTTTCATCCCTTCAGAGGATTGAAACTTCTAAACGGTACGTAGACTTTTGTATGGGTAAATTGAATTAAATTGTCTTCATTTAGTGGCTAGAATCTGTGGGATAATATATACTACTGTTTTCTGGGATACTCTGTATACAGTTTAAGTTTTTTTTAAATATCTGTCCAGATCGCTCATTAAGGAGATTATTTAAAAAAATATATGGCACAAATATACTTATTTTTAATTTTTCATTCGAATAGCGTCCATGTTATTTATTGTAATTTTTCCTGTGAAATTTTAGCATATTTAGGCACAGGTGTATGAAAATTAACACATAATAAGTAGACACGGGACAATTTTCTTGAGTGTAGGGCCGACACTTGGGGTAAGGGACAATGAAAATTGTTTGTACGGAACAATTAAAATACATACGTCGAGTATCTTTACATTTCATGAAACGTCATATACTGTGTTTAAGGCATTAGTATAGATTGACATTATCAGAATTTGTTCCGCGTGGACAACGTTGAGGTTGGAAAGATTTGGTCGATACATCACTTTGTGTAGGGAAAAGGAAAGTTCTACGTTGGTAGATATCAGCGGTGCATATTTAAGATGGTTTCTTCACGGCAAATCTCGATATGCCTGTAAAATTTTAAAACCAAAATTTTTAGTGAGCGCTGGTAAAGTGAATAGTGAATAAGCAAGGTCTAGATCTAACGGAATGTGCGCTTGTTGTGCTTTCCTATGGAAGCTCAAACAGGTTGATCAGTAGGCCACTCCTGGACTCACGGAAATTGTCCGGTGTCTAATAGACGACCTGTGTTCAAATCCGAGCTAGACCAAATCATTGAGGTATAGTAAATCGGCGCACCTTCTCGCGCGGTCAACTTTTGAAAGGGATGTAAAACTATGGGTTCTACGAATTTGCGATGTGAGCACGTTTACGGTACGTACCTCACGACAAAATAAAAATTTTTCAACATTTTCAGGTTAGGGATGTCAGTGTTTATACAAGCACTAATGAACTTATCTCTTGGCGTCGGTGGTAGGCCTTGGTGAGGGAAATAGGCTGACAGTAAATAATTGACAAAAAAATATACGTAGTCACATTCTGGAATGTTTACATTATCTAATAGTATTGAATCATTTGACCACCATGTTGTTCATCATAACGAATATTTACTTGCATTTTACTGTGTTCAACTTCTCGTTTATGAACGATGTTTAAAACATGCTTAATTTATTCCAATTTTGTTTACTGTGTCTAATATAATATAAAGGATGGGCTTGAAAAGTGAGCATTTTGTGTGATTTTAAGTACGGGAATACCATAAACTATAAAGGATAGAAAGAAAATAAGCATATATTGGAAAGTTCAGTATTTTAATTATCCAATTTAAACATTTAAATAGCTCTCATATGGCAGTTTAATGCCAAAAAAATATGTATTTTTTTTACGCTTCACGTTTAAGGTTGGAAATCGTGAGAAATAGGCATTTATTAGTTTAATACGAGGTTTATTATAACTAAATTCTTCCAGATAAAATTGATATTTTAATTAACTACAATACTAAAATATACTGTTATGCCGGATCCACACCAAACCGACAAAACAAATACATCCAGCAAAACAGAAACACAACAAATGAGCAATAATTTTAATAAATGGAAAAATTTTGTAGAGTAACGTCCTTATTTTGAGAAAAACTACTTTGTCAATTTGCCAACGTTTCGGTAAATTTTATTACCATCCTCAGGGCACTATAAGATATAAAATTATGATGTATATATAAAATTTGTAAAAAAATTTAAATTAAATAATATGTGTATAATATAACATGTAGAACAAACAAGAAAAAAAATAAATAAATAAACGGATATATGCATCTACATATATACACAACATATTAATAATAATTAAAAATATTTAAATATACTTTTTTAGGGCATCTCAAAATCTAATTTTAACAACATATTATCATACTTAGTAAAACTATATATGCAATAATGGTAATATCTTGAAAAATAATAATACTTACATTAATTATGAGTTATTCATGGTCACCGGTCTAAAAACTTTTCTATTACAGAAGAAATTTTAATAAAGTACACACCGCACCCACAGTGTTGTCAGAAATGGAAAAAAAAACAGAAACCTTTTGATCTTTACCGACTCGCACACAAAACATAAAAGTTGACGAAATGTTGTCGTTTTGTTGCTAAATTGTTGGAAAACATTGAGTTACTGTTTTGTTTTTGTTTTGTCGATTTGGTGTGAATCCGGCTTTAGACTTAACGTATTATCCTGCTTTTATGAAGGATAAAGGACACATCCTGTGTAATACCAAGGAAAGACCAAAATATTTTATATATATATCATTAGATAAAGTCGTCGGCAGACAGCAAGAAGCTTCCGCTGCACATTTCAATATGTATCATCTTTGTTTAGAGGAAAAAAAATCAATAGATTTTAATATACGTGATGCTCGGTAAACATTGTGTTGACTTTAACTGAGATATGAATCGGCGCCTCGGGTAGTATTTCCAATTTGGACAACGACGATTTTATACTTGAAGAATTTAAAGATTTAAATATTGCTAGGATGGAAATATAGGATAAGGAAACAAATAGGAATTAATATTTCCTTCGATTCCCATGTTTGATGCGAGATATGTAAAGCGTGAGAGTATAACCTTATATAAAACGAAATAGCTCTTTAGAGATACATTGAGATCCATTTATGGTTTATAGTAGTTGTCGATGTTGACCTATACGTCTTATAAATGTGGATATTTTTGCCTATATACGAGTAATAATAGTAATAATAATAATAATAATAACAGTTCTTTATTGATTTATATGTGAACTAGCTGAAATTACCGGGCGTTATTCGGTTCTAAGGGAGAGCTGTTTTCTAAACTTTAACCCCCTTAGTGTTAGATTCTACACCCCCAAATATCAACGTTGTACCTGAAAGAGTTTGGGAGAAACAATTTACCCCTTAGAGGGAGCTTTTACAAAAAAATCTCTTCTATTGGGCGATTTTGACATCTAAGATACATTCCTTTTAAATTTCAAGGTTGTAACATTTACGATTTGTACTCCCCTTTTGATGATTCAGAAAGGACACTTAACTATATACAGTATGTGTATTGAATTATTAGACATGGGTCTCTTAAATGGCAACATTGCAATGTAAGCCAGAGGCAGACAAGCGGTCGCTTCGCTGGCGGGCGGCCACTGCGAACGAAACGAAACTAAGCTAAGCGAAGATAAGTTTTCTATAAATCAGCTACCATACTTTTAAATGCATCCACGGCCACTTAAGCTAAACTGAACGAAAATATGTAAACGAAGATTGAAATCTTAGTTTCGTTTCGTTCGTTTCAGCTCGTGTCAGATTCGAGCGAGGTTTTCCGCAGTTTAGTTGGTCACTTCGCGCTTGGATGTTGAATAATAATCGTAGTACTGTATACATATTTTGGAAAAGTTAAATATTTTATTATGTCCTGTAAAATATCTCAAAGTGAAGTGTTGATTGAATGTGTTCGAAAACACGTTTTATTATATGACACTAATTCAAAACAATACAGTGATGCTCATTTAAAAACTAAAATATGGGAACAAATTGCACAAGAATGCGGCTTTATAACAAGTAAGTTTTTTATTTTAATATTTTAATATAAAATGCATGACAATATTTCTAATTCTGCCATGGTAAACAACCCTGCGGTGAGTTAAAGTATTCCATAAACCCATTTCTCACTTCGAAAGCCTCTTGGCCAGCTCTTCGGGAATGGCAAAGTCTGTTTGGAATGTTTAGTAACTGGTTATGCATAGAGTCCTTGGTCACCTCGTTTTTTTCGGATATATTTTCAGCTAAATAATTGTGTAAAACACATGTGGCTTTAACAACAGCATCAACAACTTCAACTGGGATTTCAAATGAACTTCGATATACTCTCCACCTTGCAGCCAAAATTCCAAAAGCATTTTCTACAATCCTACGGGCCCGGGATAAGCGGTAATTAAAATGTTCAAGTCTAGGATTGCCAGAAGCTTGCCTGTTTGGATAAGGTCTCATTAAATGTTTCATTAATGGAAAAGCTTCATCTCCGACAGCCACAAAAGGCATTGGTTTACCTCCATTGTACAACGGTTCATCTGGTGGCAAATTTCTTTCTGATTTTAGACGTTGGCCAAGTGGGCTACTTGAAAAAATTCCACCGTCACTAAATCGGCCTTTGGCCCCAACATCTATTGCCAGGAATTTATAATTGGCATCCACTAGTGCCATGAGTACTATAGAGAACGTCTTCTTGTAATAAAAAAATGAGGAACCTGACTTTGGAGGAGTTTTTAGTATCACATGCTTTTGATCGATGGCGCCAATGCAGTGATCAAAATTCCATTTTTTTTTTAAATTCAGCAGCGGTGTTTTTTAAATCTTCTGTAGTCGGATCTGGCATAAATTGTGGCTGCAATCTCAACCATAACGTTTGGTATACATCTTTGACGCATCGTGCAACACTTCGTGGACTTACTCGATAGCTGTATGCTATGCTCTTATATGCATTTCCTGTTGCCATATATCTAAAAAAAAAACAGAAATTCATAGTGTAGCCATTTTTGTAAAAAATAAAATGAATTTTACCTACATGATACCACACAAAAATTTGTATCAATATTTTTTTAAATTTGCAGGCAGCCAAGCCAAAAATGCTTGGAAAAACCTTAGAGACGGGTATAGATGCTCTCTCAAAACTGCCAAGTCCGGCAAAAGTGGGGATGCCGCCAAAAAAAAACCAAACCCTGGAAGTTTTCGGAGCAGATGAGTTTTTTAATCCCTTATATGAAGGATCGACCCAGAAGATCCAACATTTCATATGATGGTGAAGCCGCATCTCAGCTTAATGAGACACAAATTGAGATTTATGATGACGTAAACGAAAATGTACATGACGATTCCTCTGATAAAGAGGACTATAATGAGGAACAAGTTTCTCAACTTACTGAAACTCTATCCACGTCAACTGAGAGGCACCTTAAGAGAACAGTAAGTCAACAGCACAATGATCAGAGTGCAGCTCCGCAGAAAAAAAGACTTGTAGGAACCAAAAACGACACATTGGAATTTCTTAGAGAGCAAGCTAGGAAACGTGATGAGAGATCTGAAGCTAGGCAACGAAATCGAAATGAACTGCATCAGTCACCACATGATACTCTTCAATTATTTTTTAACTCTATGTATGAAGCCACAAAGATTTTGCCGTTACCACAACAGCGCCAAGTAAGAAGAGCTCTTTTTAATGCAGTTTCCGCTGCTGAGGAATCGGCTGAAAACCAATCCGTTAGTAGCGCTACACCAACAGGTTTTTCAGTGTCAGATTCTGACGAAACTCGCGTTTCTGCAGAATTTGTATCTAATTTACAAGCTACTTACGGACGTCAAACAAGTTATGTATTGACTAATAATAATGATTATAATATTGTAGACGTTGTACAAAATTTGTCTCGACCCACATTCCCCTAATGTAAAAAATGTTAATATGACCAAAAAATTAAAATAAAGATAATTTTTCTATAAAAAGCTTTATTTGTATTTATTTCCTTACCTGAGGCAGATTGCTAGTCTCTCTTCGGTACCTATTGCTCGTCGAAAATTTGTATTTTGCTTTTGAATATCAACGGCTATCAATTCGTGCAATTCATAAAATTGTTCTCGAGTTACTCTGAAATAATTTTTTGAATTTAAAATCGTCTAGCTCATTGATCAGTTTATGAAATTCTCCAAATTTTTCTCGTTTCTTCATGTAACATTTTTTCTTTTTCTTGCTTCATGAAAACTACATCGGTAATTTCTTCAAAAAAAATCTGATTCATCTGATTCCGAACTTAAATCCAATAACATCATTTTTGTTGCTACAGAACTCATTTTAAACACGTCCTTCCGCACGAAAACACAGCTGACAACTAAACGAAAATCGTCTCCAATGGCCGCTCAAACTTTGTTTAGTTTAGTTGGCGTTCTCTTGCTGTCGTATTTCCAACAGTACAAACTGCGCTCGATACGATGCCAAATTTCAGTTTTCCTTCAATATGCTATGTTAATACACATAGCGCATAATAGCGGATAAATAAAAATAAAACCACAATGACATCTACCAAAGTCGTTCAGCGAGTGCAATTTTTACAAAGTTAACATTGGAGTCTCTTAATGGTAGAAATGTGTAAGATGAATATTCCAATTTAGATTTAACAAGGTATGAACCTGACGTGGCTTTCCACGAAACACAAAACCCTGTATACTGTACTCGACGCGCATTTCGCCAACCAAGTTGGCATCATCTGGAGATTATTAAAACTAACCATGTGTCTTATTTATACCCGCTTTATTGGTTAGTGGATCACGGTACACCGAACCGTGATAGTTTAAGTAGGCTTAGGTTAGTTTTAATTAGCTCCAGATGATGTCAACTAGGTTGGCGAAAATGCTCGCCGAGTGCAATATATAGTGTTTTGGTGATCCGTGGCAAACTACGTCAGTGTTATCTTCACATCAAATGTTTCAACCCACTCCATGAAAAGTTATGAACAACAATCGCCTTGTCTCAAAAAATGGTAAGGAGATACTATATTATTATTGATATGATGCATAAAAGAGAGTTTGAGATGAAAAGTAATACCAAGATCTTTTATTAAAGCCGGTCGACTTAAGAAAGACTCCATCAAAAGTGAAATAAAATAGTGGGAAATTATTTTTGCAGCTGTACGACATTATATTACATTTGGTGATATTAAAAGATTGATGATTGTCAAGGCACCATAAATTTATAAAATCTAGACTTTCCTGCAGTTAGACATAATCAAGATAAGGTTCCACCTTATACAGTACCTTTGGATCTCTTATAAAATGCACAACCAAGATAGAAGTCGATATCGTTTTTAAAAATATCAAACATGTGTGGAATAATAATTAAACCTTGGGGAACACCCCCGTGGTTTGCGTGAATTTGACAGACTGGTCGCCATGATACTGTATAAACTGAGATTTGTCAGTTAAGTAAGACCTAAACATGGTAATTAAACCAACACTAAGACCAACATTGTGCAGCTTGCACACCATGGTTTGTCAAATGCCTTGGAAAAGCCAAGTGTAGATAATATCTACCTGTCCTTTTCAATCGAGGACTTTAATAAATTACGTTTTACGCACTAAACTGATAATAATGGATCGTCCTTCGAAATCATGTTGTTCCGGTATGATAACTTTACTTAGGAGGCATGATAAAAAATTGTGAATTAATATTTCGAAAACTTTAGAGAGGTTACACAAAATAGTAGTTATTGGTCTCAGTGGTATGCAGAGACAATATCACAATCCCTAATTAAAAAGCTGGTATAACGTCAGGATCCATAAACATATTAGGTTTAAGTTTTTTTATAGACTTCCTTGTATCTTTCGTGGTGACATTTTTAATATGTAAAACTATTATAGGAATTCTGGGTGACATTTCAGAGACGGGTTAAAACCTAATACTGTATTCCGAAATATACGCGATATATTAATAAAATAAATGGTAATTTCTGACAGTTTTTGTTTATTTACACATTAAACTTTTTGCATGTAAAACCCGCACTGATAAGAAGTCGCTGATAGCCGAAAATTATATAATATGAAAGGAAGGACGCTTAATCTTGGCGACAATGGCAACGGCGATTGCCTAGACCTTGTATTTTTACCCAATTGTTCTGTTCAATCTGCAAACGATTATGGTTGAGAGCCATTATATACAGCGAGTATAAAGATGTTTTTTTATTTCTTTTATTGATGTTATGTAGTTTTTTTTTAGTGCAGTACAGTTAGTGGACGTTAACAATGGCGAGGCAACCCGCGTCTGTAGAAACAGTGCAGTCGTGCAATCGCGACTACATAATATGCTGTTAGTGTCGACAGCTTTGCAATGTTGGTATTAGTACACTCCTCAGAACGTTCAACTGCCTTTAAAAAAACTACTAAATCTACTGGTGTTAGGGTTGCACCCACCAAACTTTCAGCCCTCTTCAAATAGCATGGAATTATTGTATATCTGTACCTATGTGCGGCCTCCAACCCTCTTCAAATAAAACATAAAGGAGTTTACAAGGTATGGTTATTATAAATTGAAATAAATTATATGTTCATTATAAATGAAAAATTTTGTGAAAGAGAACTTGTAAGTATATCGCGCGCCAAGCGTTCGCTTCTATTATTTACGTCATATAGCCCAAAATTTCTATCTATAAATAGTGCTGTAGTAACTCCTTCAACTTGTCCTTCGTGCTTTAATATATTTTTCATTATTTTATTAAATGAAATTGGCCAATAGTTCTCAACAAATTGATAAATAAAAAATAGAATAATCAAACTGACACTAGTCCTGAAGTGGGTTAGAACCTTTGATATGAAGATAACACTAACATAGTTTTTCACAAAACACCATATACCGCACTCGACGCGCGTTTCGCCAACATAGTTGGCATCATCTGGAGATAATTAAAACTAACTAGTTATATTAAAACTAAGTAGTTAGTTCTAATCATATGATGCCAACTTGGTTGGCAAAACGCGCGTTGAGTGCAGTATATGGTTTTGGGTGTTTTGTGGAAAACTACGTCAGTGTTAAACTGACATTAGTAAAATATATAAAATTAATTCGCTGGAATAAAAATTATATTTGTGCCGTTTTTATCATTACCGACATCTACAAACCATTAATGTCATCATGAGACCAATAAATGACCAATATTGTCCTAACTGTGCTTGAACCATCAAATAAATCTGATATTAACCACTCCCTTACACGATCAACTGTGGTCGTAACATAGACGGAACAATCAAAGCTCTTCCCTTTCACAAAAACTAAATATCCTGCGCAGGATGTGTCTAATTGCTTTTAGTTCCTATTTGCTCTGTGTCTTCTTCAGTGATTTTAGAAACTTAATGAAATATACCGAGGTGGGTTGTTGTTATAAAGTTTTATTGTTTTCAAATTAATGCCTCGTATGTTATTAAGGGTCTGCTAAATTAAAAATATTATTTATATCTTTATTTCAATTTACACAGTTACACACGGTATCAAAAATATTTGTTTTATTGTTTTTTGTTAAAGCGTCATTATTCACGTATTATTTCGGTATGGTCGTTTTAAAGAGTTTTATCGACAAATGTTACATGTACCACATTTAATTAATTGGTGATAAGGGAGATTTAATTGATCATAAAGATTAAATGTACTGAAAATATATTATTTCCCCTAACCAAATTATGCTATTAGAGAAAATAGATTGAAATGTATGTTAAGGGCCAACCCTTGAACCTCGCCTCACAAAGTTTATTGTTTTAATTAAATATATGATAAGAATTATAAATATATTTATTTTCGGGAGAATTAAACATTTTAAAAAAAATTGTATAAAAATTTTTTATTTTATTTATCGATTGAAATTTATTTTCAATTGTTTGACTCTTGTTTACATGGGATGAAATTCATATTCCTTGCGATTAGCCAGTAACCACTGGATCAATATGGCTAAAGTTAGAAGTTAGAAGACGAATTTAGCACAAAAAACCACAATATCGGAACGTTGTTCATTTTTTGATTTGTGGCAGCCACAATATATTAACCACATGTACTTATAGTCATAACATTCATAACTAAAGCCGGTCCGGTGTAATGCAGTCTACCAAGTGGAGATAGAGGGCAAACGTATAATAAACTAAGTAATTTCTTATATTGAATATTAAAAGTGTATAAGTTTTTTGCAAAATACCTAAATATTATTTCTTTTTAACTAAACAAGAATGCAAATAATAAAATGTCAGATTTCAAAAGAATAAAGTTTGTTTTAAAATCGATATTTTATTAATTTGAGGCATACCTTCTAGTAACAAAGTATGTTTTGTAAGCAGTAACAGTTAATTAATCGAAAGTTTGCCTGTCAGCGCGGATGATGCCTCCAAGGATCATCATGTTTTGTGGGAGCCCGGGCTCTGCGCGAAAGGTTTCAGATATAAAGTTTTTTGAAGATGGCCGACATTGACCTTTTGACTAATGCCATATTTAGTGAATGGTTAAAGCGTTATTTCCTTTACAAAGTTTCAATAAAATAATTAAGGCTAGCTTTATAAATTTATTTGTGATTATATGAACCCGAATGTTTGATATATTTGAAATGCCAATGAGACGCGTTTATTTAGATCTGAACATTTGTTTACTTAAAGAGAACTTTTTAGCAATACCAAATGAGTGAACTACGTTGACTCATCTACTGAATACTGGACTAGGTCAGCCAAGTATCTGCCCAATTTAAGCACATCGTAGAAATTAGACAACGTCCAAAGCCGGAGCTACACGGGCTGGGGCTACGCTGTTGAAAAACGCGAATACATAACCATTTCCATCGACTTTCTCAAGATCGAAGCCAGGAATTGCACCCAAGACTCGGCAGACAGTAACACAGTCCCGTTTGTTCGTTATTCAACGCTTTAGCGGTACCGAGCTCGGTAAATAATATTATAATTCAGATAATTATTTTTATTTAGTGAAATTTATACGAGTAATAAATTATTATTCTGTATGACGCTTTATAGACATTCTGAAAGTATACTTGAAATTTTATCCGCGTCATATAACTAACAAATATTTATACAAATATGAACCTAAATTGTTTAATCTAGTAAAACAGTCCTTGTTGGTTGTGTGCCAAAACATACAAAATGCAGTAAAATATCTCTTGATTTTTTAATTTTAACTGTTAGATTTGACACAAAAATAATTAAAATATACTTTTTATTTAAACGTATGTTCTAAAATAAATGTTTCCTTAATCGATATTTTAATTAAACAAATGACTTTCAATAAATCGTAGAACGGTTCATGAGTTTAGGAACAGACAAAAAGAATTTCAGCTATTGTAACTTAAATGGAGTAACCCAAACTAAATTAAACTAGGGGGTGTTTTAATTCTACCCTTGTTATTTAAATAGTTTCCAGCCCCTATACTGACATTTACTCCTTGAGATTATTGTAAGTTCCAAATACGCTCTAATGGAATCATACAAAAGGACGAATATTCTCTGCCTTCACAAAGATATCAATCTAAAGGATACCCAGCCATCAATCTATTAGATTTGTTGATTGTGAACTGATTTTTTTTAGTTCAAAAGGATCTCCTATCTGATGGAAAGGTGTGATTATTGAAGTAAAATTTATGTAACATATTACTAGTGATCCAAAGGTTAGTCTTGTAATAGAAATTAAATCATATTTAAAAGTATTTGCTTCATAATAAAATTTATATCTATATATATTAAATAATAATAAACGATATATAAAAATATATTTAGTAAATTGCTTACGTTAAAATAATGACCTGGTGAAAAACATGCATGTAATATGAATGTATATTTTCATGATAATGAAGAAGATAAGATTTATATACTAAGTGATGTTAGTGGGTTGTTTAATGAACTGAAGTTAGGCACACTCTATCGTACTTCTGAAAATGTTAAAATATGTCTTAGAGAAGTGTGATTTTCAAGGTAGGTACATATATTCATGGAAATTAAACAAATGAAAAACTCAGGAAAGCTATAGGTCGCGTGTGTGATCTGCCAACTGAACATGTGTATTTTACGGTTTTAAAAATTGGATTGTTTATTTAACATCCAAAGCAATTCTTACTGTTTTATTTCGTTAATTTTGTATGCCTAGGAGACAAGTTTGTATTTTACGGAATTGTCTCGTGATATACATATTAGGTACATGGAAAACGTGCCATTGGTTTAGATGATTATACTTTGAAAAAGAAAACTTTAAATATTGATGTATATCCAAATATTACACATGGAAACATTGTCAATTATTTATTTAGTTTTTAAGTGTAGTGCCTACACAAAGAAAGAGTATAAACTATTCAGAAGTCTTGAAACACACAAGTTCGTCTGCGGTCAGATGAAGAAACTCCTTTGTAAGGAATTCCTCGTAAAAGAAGCTTGTTGTAAAGGTAATAATAAGTTATCAAATTATCAGTCTCAGTATCAATGATTTCTTTCTGTTACACTGTAATTTATTGTAATAAATTGGTTATATTTCCGTTTTTATATTGTATAATACTTACAAAGATGTAAATATTTGAGGGCCCCATTTTGTATCATATAAAGTTGGACGTAGAGAGTGATAAGTGTATCACTTTGGTGGTCAGTGCTACTACCCATCAGACATCATTGATGTCTTAGTGACTGATAGCGATCTGCAAAGCAGGTACCAAGAGCTGTGACCTCTAACCCTGATGGGCTAAACTATATACTGAATAAGACTTACAGGCAACAACTACTCAGCGGAGAGAAGCCCCGACCTACATTGAATTAAACCTGCCAGTCTTGTTTGGTAGCTAAAATCATACAGGGATACACTTATCACTCACTTGCTTAGTCTGCTTTAGGCTAGTCTGGTTTGCTATTATTATTTCTTTTCCATTACTTATGGCATACTGACGATAACATAACAAGTTCGAAACCGGTCTATGTCTAGTGTGGAACTGATAAATGATTTTAACTACCAAACAAGACTTACAGGTTTAATTCAATGCAGGTCTGGACTTTTGTCCGCTGAGTAGTTGTTTCCCGTAAGTTTTATTCAATAATATAAGGTCCACGAAAACACAGATATTATGAAAAATAACAAATTTAATAATTCTGTAGAAAATTGTAAATTAATCACCATAAAACCTGAACAGATACCTTTTTGTCTTCCTACAGTCTGAGAACTGTGATGTCACGCGCACATGACTTAAAGTACAGATATATCAAAGAGATGATCGGGATAAATATTATGGGTAAACGTGTTAACTTTGACCATTTGTGGATTTCGTCACACGTGAATTTGTTGGTATCTAAGATATTACCCGAGTTTTTCATTTATTTGATTTTCGCGAATCAAAGCAGCTGGCGTTACATTAGCATTTAAATGTGTTTTTTTTTTATAAAACACGTATATATTTCTCTATCGGTGTGGCTGATAGCGTATATTCTATTAATATTGGAACTAAAATAGTCGAATAGGGAAAAAAATGTAAAGTTTTGCTGCTTGGAGATTATACGCGTTAAGTGAATTGTTTGCGAAATCAAAAAATTTCCAAAGTAGAACGTGGTCGCTTCACACCCAAAATCACCCCAAATGCACCCTATCATAGTTTTCGGCGTTTTTCTCAGAAATCGTTCGTCCTGCAAAAAAATGTATACTTATAAAAAATGTTCCGTATGAAATTTGCTACAAAAAGGTGTCTATTACCAAAGTGCATAAATGCAATGATTTTGAGCAATTATCGATTGACGTGAGAGGTGTTTTTGAGCTTGGACTAATAAAGTGACTGTGTAGTCATAATACAACTGTATTGAATATTATCTGACAATTTCTCTTAATGTTAATTTTTAAAAGAGATAAGTATCATACAAGAAGTTTTAAAAAATTCCAACGCCCTTAAAAGAGCTTTCCAAAAATACTCCAAGTGACTTATTTTACCTTATTACATATTTTTTAATACGTATAATAAAATCTTTCACATTTTTAAGCTGTTACTTGGAAAATAAATTTTTCGTTGAATAAAGATGTGTTCAAAAATAAAAATATTCATGTCAGTAAATTTACCTGGGTAGACCCTTCCACATTTACTTATTAATAGGAGAGGGGAGCGTCCTTGTGCATTGTCGAGACGATGCGATGGAGTAGACACGGGCTACCGGGGTTGTACAATTGTACTAGATTCAGTACAGTTTAATAATTTTTAGTACATCGGGGCCTTTCAAAAATCTAGTACATTATCATAATTTGTTCCTCTATGCAGTGTTTCAATAAACATATGAACAACTACCTAATGCTCGTCTTAACAACATGATTCACTTGTCATTGCCTTGTCACATTTTTCATGCTCTAAATGTAAGCAAACAGTTTTGTTTAATCAATCACGAAAGTACAGAAAATTTATATTCAACCAATCAGCAATAATCATTAATTTTTAGAAAACACGTTTCAAGGCGTTAGTAACGCAAAAATAATCGTTTTGATTGCGAAATTATTTTAGAAAAACTGTTAAAACATTTCTTTCAGCTGTGTCTTTTTTTGGATGTTCTACGGGCCTCTATCCCTTCCATAACATAATTGTATTCTGCTTGTCACCACATTAATTAAGTTCAACTGTCAAAAATGTTTTACAGGAAAACAATACGTTAGCTTCGCAAGAATGGGCCTTGGTTCACACTGTTTTTTTATTTCATAAAAGAACGCTTCCGTAAAATCAGTCTAGTACCTACAATTTTCTGATTTCTAGTACAGGGTTATCCAACGAAAAAGGCCCAGCCCTATATTATGTTTATTTTTTGAGTTAGAAAAAAAATTTTCAAGTAAATGTAGTGGATCAAATGAACTCTTTTAGAATCCCTGCAGAAGAATATAGAGTGGTCCCATAAAAGCGGAACAAACCAAACTTACATTATTTTAAATGGAACACCCTATATTTTTTTTCATTTTTGAAATTTGTGTTTCTTTGTGATTTGAGACATACATATAGATATGTTGTATCTTATCTTTTACTGTTTTTTATTTATTGGACATTTTTTGATGAAAAACACTTAATTTGACACTCATGCCTTACAGAATAATTTAATAAGTAAAAAAGAAAACTGCCTAATAATTATTATTATAACTACTACATATTATACATACTATAACAAATAAAATGTGACCTGTAGAAAAGTTCTTGTTATTTTTTATAAATACTGAATATGTCGCATCGTTCTGATAAAGTAAACGTTTTCACAAATAATATGACACACAAAACCACGTAGTTCGCTATTTGAACTTATTAAATTATTTTGTAAGGCATCAAATTATTTGTTTTTCATCCATGGTAGTATAAAATTCGCAATAAATAAAAAACAGTAAAAGATAAGATACAACATATCTATATATATTTCTCAAATCACAAAGAAACACAGATTTCAAAAATATAAAAAAATATAGGGTATTCCATTTAAAAAAATTTAACTTTGGTTTGTCCCGCTTTTATGGGACCACCTGTATATTCCTTGCAGGGATTCTAAAAGAGTTCATTTTATTTACTACAACTTTTATTTTATTTCCGATAACAACCTTGCTGGCTACAGTCAGTACGGTTTCGTCACTTCAAACGCATAGTTTGTCGAGGAATTAAAAAGGATTATTCTTCCTGGGGAAACCACTTAAAAAAACGCGCCAGCAGCTCCACCTCGAGGGTGATGTGGAAAGGAGCTCCAACTTCAAAAGGCACCATATTGCAGAAAAGTTAAAACAATGCAAAAAAAGTCCTAGAAGCATAAGTTCTTACCAAATATTTCGCTTTATTATATATGTCATGTTTATTACGATCATAAATTCACGTTTCATTAAGATAATACGCGTCGAGATTCATGTAACCCCCTTCTTCAGTCGCACATTGCTCAAAATCCATTGCATTATTGACTAGTAATAGAACTTTTTTTAGAAAACTTTATAAACAATATTTTCTGTAAGTATAAAATTTTTTGTGAAGCCAGCGGCTTATAAGAAAAACGCCAAAAACCACGATAGGGTGCGTTTGTTAATTGTAGTGGTTTTGGGGGGTGAAGCGACCACTATCTACATTGAAACTTTTTTGGTTTTGAAAACTATTCACTTGACGCGTATAACCACCAAGCGGCAAAACTTTACAATTTTTTTCCTATTTATGTTAATATATTGATGGACTATATGCATTATAATTCCGACGATACCCTTTGTAAACATGTTTCTTTTTACAAAATGTTTGGCGCTATCCTTTGATGATATGACCGACGCTAGGAGAATAATTCTCACCCATCAACACTGAATAGTGTGGAATTTGTTACTAGACGAAAAAATATAAGCGAGCCTGAATCAACTCGAACAGGAGTTAAAGGAAACATATAGATTTCTTATGTGGAGTATTGATAACGGTTCCTCATTACAGTCATTACACGTCATTATTTGTTTTCCTATTAACGTCAGTTCGACTCTCACTGTGTTATCATGTAGTGAACAAAAAATTTAAAAAGACTGTTTCCCTCACATTATAAGAACCAATGAAATATTGAGATTTTGAAACAATATAAAAATTGAAGATATTTTCTTTCTTTTTTATTTTCAGGTGAAAATAGCAGGCTTATAGAAGCAAAAGTAACAAAGAATTATCTACTTTTTAAATATTTTGGGTTTTTCTATAAAAAAATAATAATTTTAAAATTCGATTTTTAAATAAATCCGCATAAAAATTGTGATACGGGAATAAAAGTATACCCAGCCGTGGATGTAATAATTTGAATTGTTAGTTCAGTTAATAATAAAAAATATTTCTTGTTCAATGTTTTGTTCTGGAAATAGTCTAATAAATATATTTCGTGCATAAAAAATAATCTGAAATTCCGCATTCGTTCATTTTGATGTGATTTAACTGAAAAAGTATCCTCGACTGCGTCTCGGGCACTTTTGTCAAATCGCATCAAAATGAACTCAAGCAGTTCCTAGGCAATACGTTTTCATGCGCTAAATTTTCGATAATACAGGTCTACAAAAAAAATTTTTTTTATTATAGAGACCTGGCCCTACTATTCATTAATAAAACTTTCCGCTGAAGCCGAAAATGAAAAAAAAAATATCGTTTAAGTTCCCCCCCACACACCCCAATTCCCTCCAAAAAATAAAGAAATGGGAAACTGGGCGAAAAAACCTACCTATCTTTAGTAAAATTTTCCGCTGAAGCCGAAAATGAAAAAAAAATTTATCGTGTGGGTTTCCCCCACACACCCCAATTCCCCCCAAAAATAAAAAAAATGCAAACTGGACGAAAAAACCTACCTACCTATCTTTAGTAAAATTTTCCGCTGAAGCCGAAATACGAAAAAACAAAGCCATGGATAGACAAACTAAAAAGTAAACCTGCAGCAGGCACACTTGAACTGACGCTCAGAGATGCAAACTTAAATTTAGACGCGCAAATTCAAATTTAATCTTAGATAGGCAAACTAAATCTAAACTTGAAATAGGCAAAACTAAAGTGACGTTCAGACATGAAAACTCAAACTTAGCCTTGGACAGGCAAAATCAAACTCAACCTCAGACAGGCAAACTAAACCTCAAACTCATACAGGCAAAATAAACCGTGCCTCTCATCGGGCTTAAATAAAAATTTAGATAATCACAAAATCTTTCTTTTTTCTTGGACCACAGTCTCTTTTCCTCAAAGGAACGGCTCGTACTTTTTTTCAATGGCTTGCATTAACTGTCTCTCTTTTTAAAGTCCAGCAGTAATCTGCCATCATATGGCTATCCCATCGTCCTTGATACCGTGGTTCCATAGTCTTCAAATCCTGGTGGAAGCGCTCACCCTGCTCTTCACTGTAGTCGCCCAAGTTTTTAGGAAAATAGTCCAAATGTAAATCTAAAAAATGATGTTTTAAACTCATAAAGATACCTTGCTTTTTGAAATTTATCAGCAGTTCGTTTACTAACGACTGTAATTAGGGATTTGCAATTACCGAGGAAATTTTCGATGACCTTTACGAAACTAACCCACGCTTTTTTTCTCGATGTTAGTCATGTGATATGATAAACTGATCATCATTCATGAGAAAACGAATTTGTGGTCCTTCGAAAACTCCCTCAAGTATATTGGCTGCTGATTTTTTAGGAAATTTCGTCGTTCAAGTGTGCCTGCTGCAGGTTTACTTTTAAGTTTGTCTATCCATGGCTTTGTTTTTTCGTATTTCTGCTTCAGCGGAAAATTTTACTAAAGATAGGTAGGTTTTTTTTCGCCCAGTTTGCATTCTTTTAATTTTCGGGAGGAATTGGGGTGTGTGGGGGCCACACGATAAAATTTTTTTCATTTTCGGCTTAGCGGAAAATTTTACTAAAGATAGGTAGGTTTTTTCGCCCAGTGTGCATTTTTTTATTTGGGGTGCGTGGGGGAACCCACACGATAATTTTTTTTTTCATTTTCGGCTTCAGCGAAAAATTTTACTAAAGAATAGTAAGGTCAGGTCTCTATAACAAAAAAATTTTTTTTGTAGACCTGTGTAATTATTAATGCACTTAATTATTACTACAGAGCAGTTATAAGAGTTTACTGAACAGTTAAACCTCAAAATCTAGTTGTTATAAATCCTCAAAATCATAGAAATATTTTTGACAAAAATACAATGTGATATTTCAACCTATACGTTGATTGCTTGAAGAACTTTATTTCGTACAGCTTCCTTCTGTCAGTACTGGACGACTACTCGTCTCACCGACTTTAGTTCGATTTTCGAGTACATTATGTCCTGCCAGTAGGACCTTGGCCCACAGCATTTGGTGGAGAAGTTTTAAAGATTTGGCGCAAAAAAAATTGAAGTTGGTAGCTCCCAAGTAATAAAATGACGTGCAAAATAGTGAATGTGAGGTATACGTTTTGGATACTTATTTTGACGCACCATGCAGTGAAAATGTCTGGAGTAAATCAAAATTTAGTGAAAATTATAAAATTCCAATATATAAGGGTTTCGTTAAATCAGTTCCTTCCTATTCGGCGAGTGTGAACTTCGTGCGGTTTCATGTAGCCCACAAACAGGCAGGGACTGTTTCTAGTTATCTTATCACATTCAAAATGCAGGAAGCATAATTAATTTTCCTCTTTATTTAAAAATTATCATGTACGGATTATCACGAGACCATTATACAGCTTAAATCTTGCCTTTATTCTAATTAATTTTAACGTTAATATTTCATTTAGAAAGTTTTAATACTCAATAGACTTCATTAGTGTAATGTCACTATATTTTCTCTCCAACAGTATTTTAAATTGTCCTTTTTTAAACTGTCAGATTTTGCGCCGCTATAAAAATATAATGAAGTATTATTCTGCAGTATTATTTCTTAATTAAATTTTATGGTTCTTTTAAGAATTATTATTTAAAAAATACTAAATTTGCATACTTTAATCGTAAAAAATATAATGTGCAAACATAAACTTTGTGGTTTGTTATGCAGCTACCGTTATATTATAGTTTCATGCCCAATATAATCAATAAATTAATTTTACTGAATTCATACCTACAGCCTTCATGAATGAAGTAAAACCACGTGGTTAATTGGTATCTTTTAACTCGTGATTTTGTGTCTCGTATTACGGCAGTACCTGATGAGGGTTTTTGCACATATACATATGTATATGTGTGTAAGGAATCGTTTCCAACAAACTGTTGCCGACGGCACGGCTCGACGAGGCTGTTAAAGAGAACTAATTGATTACTTGGTTTTCGATCATTTATGGAGACCCATATTTGCAATATAAAATGTGCTGTCTTCTATAAATTATAGCTTCTCAATGCCACCAAAATTTTCAAATATTGTTTTCAGCAGAACAAATAATCAGTTAGTTAAAATTACAGTATTCTAATTTATTATTGCGCCACTGGACTGTGTAGACTGGAAAGATGTGGCTAGAATTGTACGAGAAGGGCCGGAATTATTCAGGAATGTTCTAGACCGCGTAAATGGATATATAAATAAGGCGCAAGGTGGGCCGAGAATCAGTATTAAGTTGAGAGTGAACGAGTAAAGAAGAAATAAGAAAGAAACATAAGTGTTTACTTGTGATTATAGTAAAGAAAGTTATTAATTTATTGTTGTTAATTATGAATTAGTTAATTAAGTAGTGAGTAAGTGTTGCCTGGACTTTCAATCAACGAATCTATGAGTTGTTTGTGGGGCTAGCAAACACGTGACATTATTAAAAAAAACAACTATGTATCCTGAGTCACTAGTATATAAAAATATTAATATTTGTATTTTCATTTAATGTCAGAAAAACACAATTATAAGGCTAATTTCGACCATTATAGGCACTTTTTTTCTATGTTATCCAACAATTGACCGTCCTCCAAACGTCACGGGGGTCGTACCCAAGGACTATAAATGAAAAGAGGATAGCAGAGTGCGCCTGATTCTTAACCGTAGCGGTCGCAAGTCGTGACGTCACCATCAGTGCATTTTGAGAAGCACCTCATTTAAAATTTACGGCAATACATAGTCCTTTTTTAAATTACTCTTGTAACACTAAAAAGTGTTTTAGATTTTTCATATGAGCATTTAACCAGAAAGAAAATTAAACACATCTGAAGTTTGTACGAGTAATATAAATAGAGTAATAAATTAATAGAATTTTCGTTTTAATCAGATGACTATTTTAGACGTCTTATTTATTAAATGAAACTTATATTTGAGAAATTATTTGGTCTGTTACTTCTGTTAGTTTATAAAAATAAGTCCAAATGCATATTTTGTAATATATAAAAGTGTAAAAAGTTTCTTTGCTAGAAAATACGTCACATTCACTTTTTAAAAATAAGTATACACTGTGTCCAAGATAAGAATGCACAGCATGGGCATCTTGGAAATGGTAGGAGATACGAATTCGGTTAAATGGGGAAAAAGTTGCGTAATTAGGATACTATCACAATGGTCTTAACCAATGTCAAACATTATTTTTCGTTTTTGATTTATTTCGAAAAAAAGTAAATTTTTGAAATTCGCTTTTAATGTTTTTTCCACGTTTTTGTCAAAAATATGAAAAAACAAACAAAACGTCCTCATTGTACTTTCTAATAAACTTTAACTTGACAATGATATTTTCAACCGACCTCAGTGTCCTGGCATACAAGATACGTGTAAATATCTTGTAGCAGGAGTTGAGGCAAGTGATCAGCCTATAATTCCTCGGGTCGGAAAGATCCCCCTTTTTGGGGATAAGCACAGTACGTCCCTCGACGAACCAGTCCGGAATCTGCCGCCCCTCGTTCAACCATGAGTTGAAAACTCGTGCCAGACGACGGTGAGTGGAAGTAAATGACTTCCACCACCAGTTGTTAATGCCGTCTGGGTCCGGGGCAGCGAAGTTCTTGGTACCAACAAGTGCTTGTTGGACTTTCTCCGTACTGATTGCCGGGGACACTTCTTCTGGCTCTTCAAGATGTCTGTGGCACGGAGCCTCGAAGTGTGCAATTGCTAGAGTGTCGCTGTTGAATGGACGCGTCGTTTCGTAGATTCCCTTCCAGAAGGTTTCGCCATCTTCTACAGTCGGCGGATTATCTACAACACGCTGTGGCTCTTGAAAGAGGCGGGAAGGATTCGTACGGAACAAATTGTCTTGCACCATACTCCTTACCCGCCTCTTCAACTTTTTCTTTATCGCCATAAGCGCTCGGATCCTATCTAGACAGTGCTGTTTGATGGTAAGCATCACTGTCAGATTTAGAGTATGGTGTTGACGTCTTAATCCGGCGGCTATCCGCCGGATTCTGGGAGTAAAAACTCTACCACTCGTCTTGTATTCCACCACATTCTGGATCCGAGAAGCGTGTTGTCTGGCCGACTGTATCTTGACCTCGATTTTTTGTACACGCCGCTTGGCTTTCTCAACCCCGTGATTGGTTGACCTCTCACGAGGGACGAGTTGCTTCGCGGCGTTGTACACGGCACAGTTGATTTGACAGATGTCCGCATCTTCTGGAAGTTTCACATCGATGACCGCGTCCATTCTAGCCAGGTCTCGTGGCTTTAGGTTAGCCCTTGTGTTAAGGCTAACCCTCGTCCTTAAGTCTACACCGGTGAACTTTAAAGGATGTTCCCCATCAGCTGGTAATTGCCACGGTGGGACTGCGGCTGGCAGTTCTTCCAGCTGACGAGGTGCCCTTACGTAACCTGTCCTGAGCAGAAACGATACTTGATTTCTCAGATGTTGTTGAGAGAAGGCGCGATGCTCTGGATGCATTTCGCACCAAAGTGCATGCATTCGCGCCATGTATCCCCTTCGCTCAGGTTCGCTACTCTCGCGGCAGGTCAGCAAGTCATCTCGAAGTTCCCTCGTCCACTTAAAGCGTCCGTGTTCAATGCCTAGGTTGTCAACGTTGAGACCATCCGGTAAGACCCCTCCCAACTGTTTCTGACCCCCATCCGCTTGGGGTCGATTGTGAGGGGCCCTTCTGAGGTTGTAAGGAACCCGAGCAGTAAAAGTACCAGGGAGGTTAGCCCTGGTACCCCCCGGCCGACATTTGTCAGGCAGAGTTGCCCCTGCCCGTCCAGGGTGCACCAACGCGGAGGTTGCCGGTCTCTTGCACCCCTTATTATTATTATTATTTTTTTTCCGGTTTCCCGATGCCGGTCAGTCCTCCCGTGGCCTCCGACGCCTCACGGGAGTCGCGCCGGCGCATCAACTACAGCCACTCCCCACATCCCGCAGGGTTAGTGACTGTAGATACCAGAATCGTGTGCCCTAAGCAGACGGAGAGAACCCAGAATGACCGCCTTCTGAATTTGAGCTGCCAGCCACTCGGCTGGTTTTTGGCAGGCCGGTATGATCTTCAGTTCCGAGAGCAGCGTAGGCTTTATCCCTCCGAGTACACCGATAATAAGGACGACCATTTTGACCGAGTAGCCTGGGTACAGCACTTTGAGCTCGTACTGGAGATCGCGATATTTGGTCCGTTTCTCCTCCTCCTTCAAGGTGATGTTTTTCTCTGCAGGTGCCGAGAACTCGATGACATACATCATCTTGAGTTGATGGTCGAGGAGGACTATGTCAGGCTTGTTGGCTTGGATTAGCCTGACAGTCGGGAACGAGTAGTTCCAGTAAATCAGGCATTTCTCGTTCTCGACAACGGACTCAATATCTCCGGGGACGTAAGACAGCACTGGTGTCTGGTCTACCCCGTACGAGTGCCTTAGATGGTAGTATAGCACTCGTAAGGCCGCGTTATGTCGGTGGATGTAGGCCGAAATCGCATATATGGGGCATGCAGAAAGTAAGTGCATGAGCGATTCCGGCGCCTGATGGCAGGTCCTGCAATTGATATCAGGAACCTCTACACGCCACACGCGGCTACGGTAGACCAAGGTGTTGATAACACCATCCTGGCAGGCCATAATGAATCCCTCGGTCTCTGACTTAAGCCCGGCTGACCTTAGAAAGGCGAATGTCAGCCTGGTCGATAAACCCAGTGTTTCTATGTTCTTATATGGGGTTTATCGACATGCTGCCGAAACAGATTTTCCTGTTCGGCAGCTCTGAATCGGGCTTTCAGACGATTTGGCTGAAGTTCGGCATCAGCACCTCGCCGGCCTCCTCGCCCGATGTCAAATGCGAGACCGAGTTCATCTGCGGCTCTTTTTGCTGCCTTGAACAATCCTGCTCCCACTCCTACAGTTTCGTGATGTTTCACAAACTGCAAGAGGGGGTCTGAGCTCCTGAGGATGTTACATGCCATACTCAGTACTACTCTGCCATGCGTACACTCCAGGCTCAAGAGTCCTCGGCCCCCCCTGTTGACGTGGGAGGTACACACGAGGAACGGACGATCTAGGATGAATACTTCTGTGAATATTCATCATCTTGCGGGTATCTCTGTCTAATTGGCGCAGCTCATCTACCCTCCACTTTACTACTCCGAAGGAGTAGAGCAGAATCGGAACGGCAAGCATATTAGTTGCAGACACCTTGTTCTTCCCCGAAAGTTCGAAAGACCAAATCTTTCGGAGGCGGTATCTGTACTTGCCGCGGAGAGAATCCTTTATTTGTGTTACATCTTGGATGTGCCTTTGTTGCACACCCAGATATGTATAGGTCTCTCCGGCATCCAGATGTCTTAGGATGCTTCCGTCTGCGAGCTGCGCATCTTCAGGGAATTCCCCGCATCGTCCTCTCTTGAGGTGGACGACTGCACATTTTTCCAACCCGAACTCCATACCAATTGCCCGCGTATATTCTTCGACCACCCTAAGAGCGTTTTGTAGTTCACGCTCTCCGGAGGCATAAAGTTTAAGGTCATCCATATAAAATAAATGGGTGACGTTATGCCTCCGGTCGCTGGGTGGTCCACATCGATATCCGCGGGTTTGGCGGAGCCCAACAGACAACGGCAGCAGTGAGATGCAGAAGAGGAGAGGACTCAGGGAGTCACCCTGGAAAACTCCTCTCCTAAATGCCACCTGCTCTGTCGTGACCCGCTGTGCACCTGATGTTATGGTGAAGCGGGTCTTCCAGAGCGGCAGCAGCTGTTCTATGCATCTCACTAGTGGTGCTGGTACCGCAAGACATTCGAGCAAGTACAACAATAGCTTATGCGATGTTGTATCAAATGCCTTGCGGTAATCAATCCAGGCCATCGATAGATTCCGCTTGTATTACACAGAATCCTGTGTAATACAGCGGTCTATCAACAGGCTGTCCTTGCAACCTGCCATGCCCTTCTTGGCACCACGCTGTTCGTGTATCTGCTGGAAGATCGGATCTACAGACCTCAGTGTCCTAGCATACAAGATACGTGTAAATATCTTGTAGCCGGAGTTAAGGCAAGTGATCGGCCTATAATTCCTCGGGTCGGAAAGATCCCCCTTTTTGGGGATAAGCACAGTACGTCCCTCGACGAACCAGTCCGGAATCTGCTGCCCCTCGTTCAACCATGAGTTGAAAACTCGCGCCAGACGGCGGTGAGTGAAAGGGAATTTCTTTCACCACCAGTTGTTAATGCCGTCTGGGCCCGGGGCAGCGAAGTTCTTGGTACCAACAAGTGCTTGTTGGACTTCCTCCGTACTGATTGCCGGGCACACTTCTTCTGGCTCTTCAAGATGTCTGTGGCATTGAGCCTCGAAGTGTGCAATTGCTGGAGTGTCGCTATTGAGTGGACGCGTCGTTTCGTAGGTTCCCTTCCAGAAGGTTTCGACATCTTCTACAGTCGGCGGATTCTCGACAACACGCTGTGGCTCTTGAAAGAGGCGAGAAGGATTTGTACGGAACAAATTGTTTTGTTCCATACTCCTCACCCGCCTCTTCAATGTTTTCTTTATCGCCATGAGCGCTCGGATCCTATCTAGACAGTGCTGCTTGATGGTAAGCATCACTGTCAGATTGAGAGTGTGGTGTTGACGTCTTATTATTATTATTATTATTATTGACAGTGTCTTTTAGAAATACCCAAAAAAAATGAATTCATAGGGGCCAAATCCGGACTGTTAGGTGGCCATTTAATAGGCCCATTATTCCCTATCCATATTGGGAATACATTATTCAAATGATCTCGAACGGGTAGGATACTATGCGGAGTTGCCCCATCCTGCATCCAAATCATATCAAGTTCGGCTTCCGGAAAATTCTGCAAAAGAATATTTTCTGCTTCTGTGATAATTATTTCCAGATAGGTAACTCCAGTTAAAGTATAATCATAAAATATAGGCCCAACAATTTTGTTTCTAAAAATTCCACACCAAACGCTAACAGTTTTACCAATCTTTTTCTGTTGTGCCTGTTTTCCCACGACCCTCGATTTTTCCTATTAAAAACTCCTGCCATAGAAAAGGTTGATTCATCAGTCCATAATATTTTAGTAAAAAAATCGAGATCTTCTTCCAACTTTGGAATCATCTGGCGGCAAAAGTTCAGCCTTTTCCTTTTATGAACCTCTGTTAAAACTTGTACGGGTAAAATTTTATATGGTATGCAGCTCTTATTTTTTTAACGTACGTTGGATTTGGGAATAACTTTTATCTAATTGATCCACTGCATTATTATTTATACTACATTCAGAATGTTCTAAAAAATAATGCAATGTTTCAAAAAGTCTATTCTCGAATAAATATCGATGGGCTTACCTTTGAAATGAAGCAGTATATCTAGCTGTTCTTCCTGGTTTGCTTGAACTACACGCTTTTTTCTACTAAAACTGAATATTTTTGAACATATTTTTTGATGGTGTTGGACAATTTGGATACAACACCCTATATGCTTTTTGTTATTTTGTATATAACAAGTAAATATTTGGACTTTTTCTTCCTCACTGTAAACCATTTTGATTATTTCATTAAAGAAATGTCACTTATCAAACAAAATAGTTGTCATTTTCATAGCTCACTTTAATAATGTTAACTTTTTCATATTCACAGTAACTAGTTTAACTAAGGTATTCGACGTTTAATAACTCAAAAACGGTATATGGTAGGGGTAATATATGGTAAATTTTTGAAATCAGGAACAAAGGACCATTCCAAAAATTTAATAATATACAGGGTATCCCATTTAAAAAAATATATTATTTTTTGTAGCCCCTGAAATCTAAACGCTACTGTACTTTTAATGGCATTTTAACAAAATTCAGTCATAACCACACAACTTTTATTTAAAACTTTTTTCTCTATAGGCAATAATAACGATGATAAGGGGTGGGTAATTTATAATGAATAACCCTGTATATTAGAAAGCTATATTCTTAAAAAAATATTTCTAAAATACATTAAAACAAACAAAAAAACACTATAGGAACATTTTTAAGCAGCTATTTAAAATTATAGTTGTCAAAATTAGTTTCTTATATGTTATAAAAACTGTTATTACTAAAAAAATGTATAAAACCTTAAAAGAGAGTACAGAGTTTTTAATTTAAAATTTTTTTTAATTTGTTGTTAAAAGTTTTCTTTTCAAATTTCTTTTAAACTGGACTTGAAAGTTGTAATTAATTAGAATTAATTCTTAATTTACAAGAGTCATAAATGATTTTAAATGGTATCTTCTTTTTTCTTTATTTTATTTGCTAATTTTTTTCACAACTCCAGTTCAGTTTTAATAGAGAACTTTTCAAACTGTTAAAATACTTCCGAAAAACTGATTAGAATGCAAACATGTCCAAATACTAATTACAAATTGCGTCTGTATACAGACCAAAAAACACACAAAATAATGTTTGACATAAAATCATGATTGTACGATGTTCTTAAGAGTTCGTTATCACTCTAAAACATTTAAAAATTATTAAAAATGAAAAAGTAATCACTAAACAGTGAAGAGAAAACACATAATATCACAACGTAAACACACAGGCTTTCATTGATAACAGCAGTAAGCTGGATTTTGGCAGACCGGTATGGTCTTCAATTCCGAGAGCAATGTAGGCTTTATTCCTCTAAGTACACCAATTAGTGTGACGATCGTTTCGATCGACTAGCGTGAGAACAGCATTTGAAGCTCGTACACTCCTCCTTCAAGGTGATGTTTTTCTCTGCGGGTGCCGAGAATTGACATATATCAACTTGGTTTGATGGTCAAGGAGGTCAGGCTTTTTGGCTTGAATTCGGCTGACCGTCGGGAACGAACATTTCCAGCTCCTGACGACAGGTCCTGCAACTGATATCAGGAATCTCTGCACACTACACGAGACTACGGTAGACCGAGGTGTTGATAACACCATCATGACAGGCCACAATGATTCTCTCGGTTTCCGACGTAAGCTCGGCTGACCTTAAAAAGACAAGAATGTCAGCCTGGTTGATAAACTCAGTGCTCTTATGTCCTTAAAAAGAATATCTTACTGAGGTTTATCGACTTGTTGCCGAAACAGATTTCCGTATTCGTCAGCACGGGTTTTCGGAGTAGGTGTCTGTACTTACCGCGAAGGAATCCTTTATTTGTGTCACATTCTGGATGTGATTTTGTTGTACACCCAGGTATTTATAGGTCGTTTTCATCCGTGAGCTGCGTATCCTCACAAAATTCTCCGCATCGTCCTTTCTTTTGGTGGACGCCTACATATTTGTCCAAACCGAATTCCATACCAATTGTCCGCGTGTATCCTTCGACCACCTTTTAACGTGTTGTAAATAATATTCTTTGTAGGCATAAAGTTTTAGTCATCCATATAGAATAGATAGGTGAACTTATGCCTCCGGTCGCTGGCGGTCCATATTGATATGCACGGGCTTTGCTGAGCCCAACAGAAAACGGCATCAATGAGATGCAGAAGAGAAGAAGGCTCAGGGATTCACCCTGGAAAACTCTTTTCCAAAATATCACCTGCTCTGTCGTGACCCTCTGTGCACCTGCTGTTGTGATGAAGTGAATCTTCCTTATTATTATCATTGTTTTTATTATTAAATTTACTACTTTAAATGTATTACAACTTTTTATGCGTACAATAGTTTCGTGTGTGTTCATATACCTCACAGTAAATTGTATGTAATGAATTAAGTCCTTGATTACGAGTACTTAAAGTATTAAATTTAATGTCTTTTCAGCCTCTGGTGGAAAAATAAAATGTAAAAGACAAAACAGAAATACTTTTGCAGCATTAACGTTTTAACTACTGTCGGTATTTGTTAGAAGTTATAGCCTTGCAGTTATTAGCAACACTTATATGTATAAATAATAGATGGATTGCGATTGCCTAATAATTGAATAGCTCGTGTAAAATTGATTTATAGTTTGCTGCATAAAGAACTCAGCCCACCCGCCGCTTTTTTTTCATATAAGACCTTTTGAAAATTATATCCGTAATATCACCAACCCATGAATATTATTACTGTTACATTAGGTACTTAATCTTTATAGCGGTATGAAACTGTGTGCGGCATTTCTTTGCTCTAATTTTTAAGGTTACTATTATAAATAACATGTTCCAAGTTATTAAAGAAATCATTAATTATAGAAGGTAAAAATCTGAACTAATTCAAATTATAATTCCTCCATCCACACTCTACCGTTTCCGTCATCGTCTCGTCGAGTCGTGCCTCCTGGGGTGAACATAATTAACCCCTGTGGGGTCAAATCAAACTCACTTGGTTTTACTCTTAAAGAAAAAAGTTCTTCCTACGCCAAAAGTTTAATGCTTAAAACATAAAATAATATATTAACTGAAAGGACATAGCTAATATTTAAAAACCTCTCTTATTTCACGATGTATTTCAGAGATAAAACCTGTTTTACTTAAAATATTAGAAGATAACTTAAATTTCTGTAAAATATTATTAAGTGACTTAAAAATTGAACGAACGGGAAGTAATATAAAATATAGATGTAATCAGTGCTGAGGGGTAAAAATGCATGAAAGATTTAAAAATATTTAAGTAGAAATTAACAACGTAAAATGGCTCATTAACACATCATTGCGTATATGCATGTTTGTTCTAATTAGTATCACACGACTGTAACATAAATATTATGTTCTTATACCTCCTTCAGTGTATATTTTATTACCTTGATATATTGTACCAACTTTAATAAGCAACTCAGTGGTCCAAAACTTATGATAAACGTAAGAATTCTAAGGGTGGGGTGTTTAGAGGCATTTTTACAATAGTCCATATTAAGCGTACATTCGTACTTATGGATGTATTTAACGAAGAACGGATGGCGGGCACTGTCCAAAGCCAATCAAAATTTAATTACTATTTTATTTCGTTTGATAGCAGTAAAAGTTATATTTTATACGCGAATGTACACATTTCTGCCACCAAAGATATCACGACAAATACATCGACTCATCCTCTTTAATGTGCAACACATCGCAAAAGTACAGCACACTATTTTACATCTGTAACATAACACTCGAATACAGATAAATGATATTAATCAGAGCCTCTCAGTTGATCAGATAGTGTTTTGTATTTTACTCGGTAATCGTTACTATTTTACAAATTTTTTTGTAGAAACAATTTATGTGCTGATTAATTACAAGTATATTTTTCCCAGTTTATCGTCCTGCTGCCACAAAGTGGCTGAAATTGAAAAACTAGTTGACCAGAACATAATTTACCTCCTACGTTTAAACAAAACCATTTTTGCGAAATTTAATACTCGAAACTACATAGCAGCATAATTCGAAAGAATAAAACCTCTGATAATGATTCTCCTTATCAACAACGTTCCAAAAATTATGAACACTGACCTGTAATGGTACCTTCGTCTTTGGTTATATTTAATAATAGAAATCATAAATGTCTTTATTGTCGATTAGTTTTTACTCTATATAATATTTAATTTTTTTACACTATATAATATTGTAAACTGAAAGAAGAAAAATATCCAAAACCTCAAATGGGAGTCCACTTGTAAGTGCTCTTCCACGCAGCCCTTGTTTTACTGAGAAGCAAAAACGACATAGGTATGCATCGTAAATATCCTAACTTATTATTTAATACATGTAATTACATGAGTACAAAAAGAGAATAAAAGAAAAATAAATATAGTTTAAAAAAACTAAAAAACACGCTTTTAAAGCACATCAAACTAAAAAAGTGAAAAATAATTATTAATATAAACTGAAAACAATAATGAACGAAAAATACTAGTATTATTGTGAAAAAAGCGTGGGGCGCTTTGTGTCATATTTTTCGTATATCGAGCAACCCACGCTATTTTCACAATAATACTAGTATTTTTCGTTCATTATTGTTTTCAGTTTATATTAATAATTATTTTTCACTTTTTAGTTTGATGTGCTTTAAAAGCGCGTTTTTTAGTTTTTTTAAACTATATTTATTTTTCACTTTTTAGTTTGATGTGATATGAAAGCGTGTTTTGTAGTTTTTTTTAAACTATATTTATATTGCTTATTGATGTTGATATTATAACATATTACGATCCAACAGATATTTCTGAAAAAAAATTTTTTTTATTTCAGCCGTGGGATTTGAACTCACGCCCGAGGAGTCCGTTGTTTCGCGTCGACTGCCTTAGCCAGCTCGACCACCGATCTAACTGACAATTATGGAATGTACTTACATATTAAGCCTTTGCTCTCACGCACAGGATACGTGAGGAAAGGACTGGCAATCCTGATCAGGATAATGATATAAACTTATCAAATTATTGTATTGTTACCGGTTCTTCGTAAGTGTACAAAGTTTAATTAAATCTGTCCGTTTAAAGTGGGTCAAAATCGAGCCCAAAGAGTCGGTTACAAACAAACAAGCAAACAAGCAAGCAGACATACAGGTGAAGCTAATAAAAGCTTGTTAATATGAAATAAATATAGTTTAAAAAAACTAAAAAACACGCTTTTAAAGCACATCAAACTAAAAAGTGAAAAATAATTATTAATATAAACTGAAAACAATAATGAACGAAAAATACTAGTATTATTGTGAAAAAAGCGTGGGTTGCTCGATATACGAAAAATATGGCACAAAGCGCCCCACGCTTTTTTCACAATAATACTAGTATTTTTCGTTCATTATTGTTTTCAGTTTATATTAATAATTATTTTTCACTTTTTAGTTTGATGTGCTTTAAAAGCGTGTTTTTTAGTTTTTTTAAACTATATTTATTTTTCACTTATTAGTTTGATGTGCTATGAAAGCGTGTTTTTTAGTTGTTTTAAACTATATTTATATTGCTTATTGATGCTGATATTATAACATATTACGATCCAACAGATATTTCTGAAAAAAAAAATATTTTTTTATTTCAGCCGTAGGATTTGAACTCACGCCCGAGGAGTCTGTCGTTTCGCGTCGACTGCCTTAGCCCGCTCGACCACCGCGACCTAGCTGACAATCGCGGAATGTACTTACATATTAAGCCTTTGCTCTCACGCAGAGGATACGTGAGGAAAGGACTGGCGATCCTGATCAGGATAATGATGTAAACTTTTCAAATTATTGTATTGTTACCGGTTCTTCGTAAGTGTACAAAGTTTCAATTAAATCTGTCCGTTTAAAGTGGGTCAAAATCGAGTCCAAAGAGACGGTTACAAACAAACAAACAAACAAGCAAACAAGCAAGCAAGCAAGCAAGCAAGCAAACATACAGGTGAAGCCAATAAAAGCGTGTTAAAATAGGATGCCTTACTCACATTGAAGCATTGCTATAAACACTTTGTATTGTATTATACAGGCTGTCTCCTAAAAAACACCGCAAGCCATAACTCAGTTATTTATCGTCCAATTTTAAAAAACAAAGAATTAAATGAAATGGCTCTAAATACACTATAGAGGGAGCCAGTTGCAGCGTACTTATTATTATTTTTTTTTAGGAAAGCGATAGTCAACTTTTTTTTTCAAATGGCAGTATATATATTTTTTTATATATTATAGTGCTCATTCTTTTTCTGAATCCAACGATGTATATGACATTGACTTTTGTGACACTTATCACAGAAAAGCGTCAAAATATTAGTCGATACCCCATTAGGCTGCCAGCCACTAATTCATGACAAACATACTTAGACCAATCATCTATGTCATGGAAAACAAAAAATAATACAGCAAAGCAAGTAAAACTCAGAACAGAATTTTATTATTAACAGAAAAAAACAATACAATGAATATCATATAAAAGAAAAGCAACTTAATTAAATTCATTAACCATTACACAAAGTTCAACACGAAATAACATTAATAGAACACGAAACACATTAAATGAAGAACAAGAAACAACTAAAGAAACAATGTAACAATGGAAATAAAATTACACACCTACAAGTGCTGCTCAAATTGGCCACCACCATAATCAAGACATAACTGGCATCTTCTAAATACTGCACGGGCCGCATTCAATATAAAATTTGGGGGTATTTCACGACAAGTACGTATAATTCTTTGCTAAAATGACATATATTTGCTTTGATGTACTATTTTTTGTTTTCCAGGAATTCGAGGCATACGTGATTAGTCTAAATACATTTGTTGTTAATTAAGCGGCCAGGCGCCTTCTAATGCGGTATTGACTAATATTTTGACGCTTTTTGCGATGTGTTTCACAAAAGTTAATGTCATATACATCGTTGGATTCAGAAAAGAAATGTGCACAATAATATATTAAAAAAAATATATATTGCCATTTGAAAAAAAAAAGTTGACTATCGCTTTCCCTAAAAAAAAATAATGATAAGTACGCTGCAACTGGCTCCCTCTATAGTGTTTTTAGAGCCATTTCATTTAATTCTCTGTTTTTTAAAATTGGACGATAAATAACTGAGTTATGGCTTGCGGCGTTTTTTAGGAGACAGCCTGTATATACATAATATTTATTTCTGTTATCAAATTAAAAAGACGTCTGTATGTACGTGTGGTGATAATTTCCATGGATTTTTCTACGATAGAATTTATCTAATTATAAGCATTTTAATATAACAGTTTTGGTTAAATATTTTGTTCATATTTAAAATAAATTATAATCGACATTTACCGAGACCTACAAAATTTCCTCTATGATCTTCGATTTCTAATGCAGCAGAATCGAATAGTTACTAATTAATTTGCAGGTGAATGGCCCCCAGTTACCCGACTTCAAAAAGTTCCTCAAAAGAACACAGATGGAGTTGGGTTGCTGTAAAACTCAGATGGCAACTACACCGAAAGTAGAGAAGAAAGTGTGAACTCACTTTGCAGGCTGTAAAGTAGTAGAAGTCAATCAAAGAGACTGAAAACTGGACGTACCATAGTTATCAGCTTAAAGTCATTACCTTACGAAATGCTCCCTTTCTAGCACGCACCACTACAAATAATGCCAGAAAGAGAGCATCTCGGTAGGTGGTGACTTTAACCTAGAAAGAGAGCATCTCGGTAGGTGGTGACTTTAACCTGATGAGTATTATAACATCTACCTACGAACCGGGAAAGAAGTCTCTCTAGGAAAATTCTCACACCCGATAAGATTAAATAGGCTATCAAGCACATTTAAAATGCTTATTGCTGAATTTTGCAGTTATTGTTCAATAAATCGAAAATGGTTACAAATAGTCATAGGGATGTACGTACAATAAATGTTGATTTTTCAGTTCTACATCACATCGTCCAAAAATATATATGATGTTCCATTTGAAAAAATTGAGAAAATTCAGTTCAAATAGTTGTAAATTTAAAAATTATGTCCTTGGCCACCCTGTATACTTCTAGGAAGTGAAAATTGCTGAGTGTCATCACAAAGATGGCACATAACTGGTACTAACATATTTTTTCTTAAAATCGATAATTGTTTCTGTAGTGATTTTTTTAATATACACGTATAAATGGCATAATTTCAAAAAAAAAAAAACATTACATCCAAGTGGTTGGGAGAGAGTCAATAATAATATAGAAGTGGAAGGAGGCCACAAAGAGGTTTCAAAAATTTTTCTGATATACATGGCATTCCATTTAAGAAAATGTTAGTTGACTCTGTAGAATCGTCTTGGCTCACTCTACATTAATTCTTGTATAATACGCAAAATAAATTTCATGTTAAATTTAGTAAAAAGTAAACACAATAATAAAATTAGTAAAAATATAAGATTAAAGTTCATCTTTTGATGCATTATCTTCATCAAAATCGCTTTCTGTCCAGTCTCCTCTTCTCGGTGGTTTTGCTTCAACTAAAAGTTCCATTATTTCCGGATTCACTGAAATTTTTATTTATTTATGTATTTATTTTTTTTTGTAAACGTCTAAGATTTGTAATGTATGGATCAGAACTTACTAAAAGCTTTGCTAGTAAGTCTTGATTCGTTTTAATTCTCGAAATTTTTCTGGTAAAGTTTTTTTCTATATAATTTGAGATCTTTGTTGCAGGATTTCTGGTCGACTTCGAGCTTGATGTAGAAATTTCCAAATAATTCTTAGCGTTTCCTTAAAGTACACTATTCAACAATGTTTTATTTGATGCGAGAAATCTCAAATTTTGACCCCCAAATTGTTTCCATTTTGATGCGAATTTAAAGCAAATATCACGAATTTTTTCGAGAAGTGCTCTCTTTTCTGCATTATTGTCTTCTTCCGGAATGCCCATAATTTCACAGAAATTTTTTTTGCGGAACAATATCCTTTTTGCATTACAAATCTCTTTTTTTTTTTTTTAATACATTATAACATTTTGTAAAATCAGCCCGACATATCTGCTATCTTTAAATATTTTTTTCCAACGAAAAAGCGGCTAAAAGCAAAATGTGACGGTATGCTCTTAGCATACTTGAAGCTTTAAAATGAATACTCAAAAATTGTGGACAAATGTGGACATTTTTTATAACTCAAATAAAATAATTAATTAAAAAAACAATGCATTTCTGCAAGTAATTAATTAAAATTTGAACACAGTAAAGCAGATTAACGTATTTACAAAATATCATAAGCACATTAAAATACATACCTTCAGCTTTCTTTTGAATTATTATTCAAGTACTTGCGCTTCACCAATTCCGAGAAATGCAACAAAATAGAAAAGGATTATTTTACCACTAATTGCGCAAAGAAAAACAGTTAAAGATCTTCGGGGATTAAAGGCTTATACGTGATTGAATAAATTTTATAAGTGGCAAATATTTACATATCTGAGTACTGTTATTATCCTACTAGCATTTCCATTATAGTTCGGTTTGATTCCAGGGAGGTTGCTTTTTTTATTTTTTGCCAAAATTAATCGTTTTGAACCACTGTGCGCAGGCAGGAAGGCAACTAAGCACCGAGTCTAAATCGTATCGCCCTATAAGTTTAACCTCGTTTCTCTTAAAAACAATGGAGAAAACCTTAGAACAATATTTAAAAAGCCAAATGCTACCAAACACACCGCTTCAAAATATCAGTTTGCCTATCAAGTTGGCAAATCTACAAAAACTGCCTTAAACAATCTTGTATATAGAATTAAGAAGGCGTTTGTAACAAAAAAATTAACTCTTTGCATAATCATAGATATAGAGGGAGCTTTTGATAACACCTCATATGAATGAATAAAAAGAGCTGTACAATTGAAAGGTCCTTGAGCATTCAACAGTAAGATGAATATTATCCATGGTTAGTAGCCAAAGGATAACGACGATAATGAGAAGGGATTCAGTAATAGTAACAACCATCAAGGGATACCCCTATGCCATCACCCTTGCTATGATCAGTTATTGATGAACTTCTCACTAAACTAGGCGACTAGATTTAATATCCATCATGCTCAACATCATCAAAACCTGGTGCTCAGATGAAGGTTTACACGTTAATCTAAACGAAACGGTCATTATACCATTCATAAAAAGACGGAAACTTTCTCTAATAGCCCCAAAAATGAATGGACTACAGATTGACTTCTCTGATGAGGGAACATATTTAGGTGTAATCCTAGATCAAAAACTCACCTGGAACAATCATCTGACAAGGGTTACTGAAAGAGCAACAACGGCCCTCCGGATCTTCGGTAAAACGAGGTCTAAAACCAAAAATGATTTATTAGTTATACTTAACAATTGTCAAACCCATTGTCACCTATGCATCATTAGTAGGGTGACAGAAAACAAAAGATAAAACAGCACAAAACAAGTTGCTAAAAGTGTAACGGTTTGTGTATTTGGTAATCACAGGAGCAATGAGAACCTGTCCCACAGTAACAATAGGAGCTTTGCTTGATCTATTACTTTTACATATGCATGTAAAGTAGGAAGCAGCCCTCAGCGCTCAAAGACTGTAAATCAGGAAATTCAAACCAGGAAATCTGGTTGGGCATTTAACTATTCTGAATGTATTTCCATTACTTTCAATAACCAAACCTACTGACACATTGTAAGACTTGAATTTGAGCGCATATTTGAAGTGGTAATAACTGATTGTCAAATATGGAGCTCTGAAGGACCCACATTTGAAAACTAATCTCTTAGCTGGTATACAGATGGATTAAAGGTGGAGGAAGGAGTAGGGATAGGAGCATATGGACCGAGATGTAGGCTTTTAAAAGCCCTAGGCCAAACTCCCACCATCCTTCAGACGGAAATTCACGCCATAGAAATCTGCGTTCGAGAATGCATTAAACAAGGCACACGAGGAGCAAGAATCTATATCCTCTCAGACAGCACTTAAAGCTTTAAGTTACTTTACTTGTAAGTCTAACATAGTATGAGAATGTCTACACTCAAGCAACTGACAAGGAACAACAAGGTTAGCTTGATATGGGTGCGAGGGCATGAAGGAATGAACATAACATAACATAAACACCACCACCACAGAAATTAGACAACCCCCCAATCCAAAGCCGAAGCTACACGGGTGAAGGCTACACTTATAAAAATCGTAGACACACACACCGACATTGCCAGTGCCGGTGGTGGGAGGATTCGAACCAGCAGGACGATGAAGAAATTATCTAGTCACCCTTGCCATTGCATGCTCTAGCAAACTACTCCACCGAGCCGGTTAAATAGAAGGGAAGGAAGGGAAGTTAACTCCAGGTCAAAGACATGCAAAAAAGTTTATAAACTCCTCGTAAAGAAGAGCTAGAGAGCTATTCGAACTCAGCAAATCTTAGTTAAGGATACTAACAGGCCTTCTCATAGGTCATTGCCAACTGAGATATCATCTCAGAAAAATAGTGAAAGCTGAAAACGACATATGTCACTTCTATACAGATGAAGCTGAAACTGCGGAAAATACTTTGTTCATGTAAAGTCCTAATCCACCAAATGCTACGACATTTGGAGCAGGTATCCATGACACTTACTAAAGTGGGAAACATAACCCCCAGGAAAGGTTTAGCCTATGAGTACACATAGATATAAGGGTTATCACAAAAGATCTTTGTAGGTCGCAGTGAAGGAGGCCACTAGGGCCTTGACGATTAATTCGCAATCTAATATAATTTGCAGATTATGAACTTTTTGGCGGAATGTCTTCGAAATTTGGAAAGGTAAATATAACGAAATTAATCCGAAAGGCTATGCGTTTTTTTACGTAAGTGAATAATTTCTACTAGAAAATTATCCAGAAGACATCATGTTTCAGAGGGTCCTGCGAATTAGCCCACATGTCTGAAACTTTTACACAAAACTGCTTGGTTTCCTTTATAACCAAATCAATGATATTTTTGGGATAATTTTCTTGTTTAAATTTAAACCATATCTAAAAAGCACACATTTCTTTTGTTTCATATTCACCTCTCCAAATTTCGAACATATTCCATTTTATAATCTGCAAATTAAAAAAAGTCGGCAACTGAATTTAGTTGATATTTTTAAAACATGATCTGTTCTACATATCACATTAAAATTAAAGGTGATGGATAATGGAGAAAATGTTGTCGGTCTTGGTAAATATAATAATAATTTATTTTAATCATGAAATCAACGCCAAATATTTATCCATCTGAAGCATTTATATTAAAATGCGTAGGAAGCAGGCGGCTTCTCTAAGGAAACTATATTACATTACAATACGTCTTTCTAATTTTGTAACAGAAATGCGGCCACCAAATATGTTTTATTCTTTCGGATTATGTTGCTATCTGGTCTCGAATATTAAATTTCGCAGAAAGAGTTTTGCTTGGATATGGGACGAAAATTATGTTTTGTTTGCCTACTTCTTCAATTTCGTCGACTGTGTGCCGTCCTCAGTTACCAATGTTTACATGTCTTCCGGCCTAACTACAACATTTTGTCAATCTACATTTTTGATAAATGTTTGCTTGCTGAATTGTTTCTCTTGGCATGTCACATGAAATATTGTAGTACTAAGCAGCAAGAATAGTAATCCAGTCCGGCCTGTTTTAAACTAGGTTTTTAGTTCTAAAGCATTTATTTGTTTTACTTCTGAATAAGCTACATGAAAAGTCGGATTAATTCTGCCAGAATAATTCTAAAACAGTTATAGAACTTATATACTAAACACCCCTATCAAGTCTCTTGATATTTACTTCCATAAGTAATCTCTAGAGAATTGATCCATCATTTGAAGTAAACATTTTTCTTTCAAACGCATAATGGTAATATCAAATATAAGAAAGTAATGCTGCATGTTGTATATGTTAAAAGGTTACGTAAGGATCCATTACGCTACTCTCCCTTTTAGAAAGATAATAAAATATAAAATTTTATACGTACCCCGTCTAGACTAGTCTGGTATTGTAATTTTTAGGTTTCAGTTTATAAAATATAAAATCATACACCATTGTTCACCACCAGCAAGATAATTTCGTTGAGATACACGAATAAAAACCTAATCCTTTTGTTTTCATGTAATAATATAGAAGCTGACTACTCGTATTGTATTCCTTTTTTTATGGGATAAGAGTGTGTCGTTTTAAATATCACGAATGAATTTCGGGGTACATTACATCTGATGTTAAATTATTGATAAAATCACTGGTATAGGCTTTCACAGTTATTTAATGAACGAAGTATTCTCATGTTATTCTGTTGGTAATTCTTTGAGACGGTGCCGCCCTACTAGTTTGAGATGGATGACCGACCGGCACTAGCTACATGCAGCATCTCGTTTTTGTGATGACCAAATACTCCTGATTTTTTACTAAAATTTTGATTGCTACCACCTGTCAAAGAGTGCGCATTTTTTATTTATATCATATTGGTAACATTTTCAGTAATTCTCAATGCTAGTTTAACCATGGTCAGTTAAATCCAAAAAATGTGCACTGAAATTTAGCAGACAATTATGTGACATAAGATTGTAGTATGGTCAGAGTTATTCAAAATACACTGAGAACAGTCCACATTATTTTTCTCACATCTAATTAAAAAAAAAGTTCTCGTAAACAGACGCCTTACATTACTTTTACAAATAACTTTTTGAATAGCTTTTTGATTGCGTTAATACTACAAATAAAATATCAAAATTATCTTGAACGCAACGATAATTGTTACTTAAAAAATGGTAAAATTTTAGTAAATTGGTCCTTGGAATTGCTAAATATAAACTGACAGTGTGCTTATTTGCAATTGAGGGAATATTGAAATTAAATTGACTTAAAATAAAAGGACAATCTGTCTTACTATGAATAATATTACGTAATAATAAAATAAAAAGGAATCCCCCTTCTATCTTTGACTCAACATTGATGTTGCGCTCCAACAACTGGGTAAATGCCATCAATCTTAAAAGATAAACACTTTAAAAATTTGTGTTGAATACTTTCTAATTACTTCTGTATGTTTAATACCCAGGATTCCAAATTATATTAGAAAATTCTTACTTAGAAAGAACAAAATAAAAACAGTAAAAACAAAACGTTATCATTATTAAACCTCCGTGAATGCCTTATAACGAAACCAAGATTTTTGTTACTAGAAAATGCAACAGTAATATGAAAATTAAAATTCAGCATCTTTAAATTCGGTAACTCTATTTGAGAAATAAGTAGTTATTTTTTATACACCAGTCATTGATTCTATTTAAATTCATTTGCAATTGAAGGGAATTACCGATAGAATTAATGTGACAATAAATTTTTAAATTATCTGCATATAGAAAATAGTTGATGTCGATCATATGTACAATGTCATTGATAAAAATAACGAAAGGGAGAGGTCCAGTAATGGAGCCATGTGGTACACCAAATGAGGCTATAAATTAGTCAGACTTGAAACCACGGAATTATACGTAGAGGCGCCTGTGCCGTAAGTACAATAATTTCAGATAGTTTATCTGAAAAACCAATCTGTTTAAGTTTACACAAAAGAATACCATGATCAAGTCCATCGAACTCTTTACTAAAATCTAAAAAACACCAACAAAGGAATTTAAATGCCCGTCAAAGGGATTTACTCATTCAATAGATAAATTCCCTTGTCAGCGTTTTATATCGTTCCAACTGACTTTAGAAATACTATACCAGAATTCAGAAATGTACTGCGTTAAGCAAAACAGATTAGTAGTGGTGGACAGACTGCATGAAACTATGCTGAAAGTCGCTAATCAGTTTATGAGTACTAGCATAAACTGCTTTATGTAGTAACATCTCAAAAGCCTTGAAAATGTTAGAGATAGTTGTGATAGGCCTATAATTAATCATAGAGTGTTTATCACCTTTCTTAAAAACGGGACGAATCTGAATGTTTCAACACATCTAAAGATTTTCATTAGAGGACAGGCAGACATTAAACACAGTCGAATAAGATGACGACATACCTGTTGTATACCGTCAAAAGGTAAATGTATGTTTAATTATTTTAAACCAGGTTGGCTGAAATTTTAATTTTATTTAAATAGCTATTTTTTACGATCTCTATAGAAAGTTATATTTTCCTCCCTCAAATGCGGATATAAAATAGTACTTCCTCTTCCTAAGGAGATAAAGTATTTTCTAACCGAATTTTTTGACTATTACATAGTTACCTTAAAATGCTAATATACATTTAAGAAATAAATGTTATTTCCCTTTCACCCGTTTTTGATATTAAAGGTGGTAAAAAAATCATATGTAAAACATGAGAAGAAAGTGTCGTTTCATTCCTTGGACAATTACTATACAAATAGCTATTTGTATAACAAGGGAGTAAAGAGTAACATTTCATCCCGCGGATAAAGTTTAATGCCCGACGCGAAGCGAAGAGCAGTAACGATCCAAGTGATGAAATGTCACTTTCCTCCTATGTTATACATATGATTTTTTCGATGACCTCTAATATAAAAAACGGGTGAAAGCGAAATAACATTTCTTTAATATACTTGTATATTGGCATTATTACAGTTTTAATAGTAATTCGATTAGTAAGTAAGCCATGGAATATTAAAATACAAGTTTCAAAGATGATTGTCATGGTGACAAAACGTTGTAAATCATAACAAAAATTTAAATTATAATTATGTTTCTAAAATGAGCTGTAATGTTTGAAATTAATAAAACATTCTAACACCTAACAATGAAATTACTTATCTTAATTTTGACGTCTATTTTGACATTTTTTGCAGACATTGAGATTTCAAGGTAACTATGTAATAGTCAAAAATTCGGTAAGAAAATAATTTGCCTCCCTAGGTAGAGGATTTCTACCTGCATTTGAGGGAGGAAAATATTACTTTCTATAGAAGTCGTAGAAAATAGTCAACCATACGGGTAGAAAATACATTCCTCCCTAGGAAGGACAGCTGAGTTCAAGTCTCAGCTGCCGCATTTGACAAATGTCGAAGGGAGTGGTTGTTGTGTGTGTGCCTGTTCTGGTTGAGTGGCGGAATAGCAATGTGCTAAACTCTGCCAGGACGTTAATATAAAAATATTAATATATTTCTTAATTTTTGACTGAAGAAATTTTAAATTGACGAGTGTCATCAATAGTTTTGCTTTGTTTTTTATATCAGTAATTATACTTTTGGAAGACCAAGGTGGATATTTTTCCTAGACGAGAATTTTTATTAGGAACACACAATTCAAGCATATTACTTACTCTGCAAAAATGACCACATTCTTATTACAATTACAATCAGTTTAGCTTAATTATTGGTATAAAGGGATAAAATTGGCTACGGAAATTGTAAGTTAGCTCAGGATTAATCAAGGTGTTACCACTATCACTCAACTAAATTATGCGTGATAATATTATGTGGCTTCGTGGTCGATATTTCAACAACCCCTTTAGGCCACTCCCTTATTTTTATAAAAATTCAGACTTACTCTTTTACTTCTCGGAATCAAACATTTTTATTAAATTCTAAAAACTAAGCGGAACTGCTGATATTCCCGCTCAGTTTCTGTATTATTTTAAGCAAGTTTTTTACATTGGTGTTTTTCTCGTCTCCCAGCTTACGAAATTATTTCAGATATGCTTACTTTTACAATTAATTCAACTTTTTTACAAAATATTTTTTCGTTTTCGTTTATATTTTATTTACATATTATATACACTATTATACAATGATATTTTATTTACCATATTTACAAATTTAACCCTCACAGGGTTTAGGAGTTGTTCTTCTATTTTAATTAGTTTCCAAGTCCAAACTGGTTCAGCTCTGTCTATCCATCAATTGCTTCGTTGTTACCATGCACGGGGATGCTGGATCGGCTCTAGACTGGGTGTCCATGGTGGACAAAATATTGTACTTATCAAAATGTCCAAATAAATTGATTTGAATTGATTTGAGTGACAAGGACACTTGCCTCCTCTCACTCTGAAGTCCCGGGTTTGATCCCCGGTCGAGGAGGTAGGATTTTTTTCTAAACCTAAATTAATCTTAGCATACTCGGACATTGGGTGTGTGTCCATTGTCTCTAAATGCGTAGCCCTCCACGATACAAGGTACCTTGAGGTACCTTCAGGGATACAGGGGTTGTATTAACCTATGGTGTTTAATTTGTAAAAATAAATTAATATCCCATTAAAGAAATATGTGCTTTGAAATGGATAGGCGAACAAAAGTCACTGTTAATTTGATATTGGTGGCATAGATTTTTACTAACTCATTTTTAGACATTTTTGTGGTGCATTTTTACGGAATAGTTCAACAAAACATTATTTCTTCTCAAAATTTAATAAAATTTTTTCCATTACATTCTCCACTATTTTACAGTCAGAAACGGGTAAACGGAACTGCAAATTTAATGATTTTTTTCACGGCTCGTTCGGTTTTTTTTTTCGATTTACTCGGAAATGGCTGTCGCTATCGACTTTTGACGCGAGCACCTTTTTTTCATAACTATTTTTGACGCAATCGGATTATACAACTTGTTTAATTGATAAAATGTAATTCTACCGAAACAGAGGCATATCAAAACAGGTATTTATGGTAAGCACTGAATATGTACGTTTTGCGACTAATCCAACTACGATTCAGAAATAAGCTATGGATTCAGAAAATAGTTTATTTGCATTTTAGCCTTTGGATTAAATTGTTTACTCGATGTAACTATATGTTAAAAATTCTATAGAGCGATGAAATATTTTAACATATATCTACACAGTGTGTCCGAGGATTTTTTCTATATATTTTTGGCTTAAGAAATAATGAACTTTATTCCATACTTTACGGACACACTATATATGCTATGTTAGAAAACAAATTGAATATAACTAACATGCAAACAGTATGTCTCTATCTTTAATAATAACATAGATGTCCTGATTTACAATGAGGATAGTCACTGCTATTGAGTTAAATTATCGAAGAAATATGAATAATTTGTAGATGAGATTTAAATCAAATTGAACAGTAAATAAAATTTCTTTTAATGCTGTTTAAAATCCAGTGGAAACTCGCAAAATAAATTTTTAATTTAATGTTGAGCGGAAATAAATGGAAATTAAATTATTTCAAAAGCAAACTAAATTACATCGCTTAAGTGATCATAAAGATGAAGAAGTATTGTGTATGAGGAAAAATTATAATGTGATTGTTGATATCTTTATAATAATAATAATATTAAAAGGTCTTTATTTAATAGGGTAAGTCTAGCCTAAGCTACTCAACTACAACTTTATTAAATTAGAAATGTAAGTATATTCTATTTTTACTCAAATATCGAATTTCAAAGTTCTTATCTGGTATACAGGGTGTTGTTCCTATGAAGATGACTCCGATAACGCTTCATTTCCGAGATACAGGGTGATAAATAGCTATCAGAAAATTTTCTATTTTAACAAAAAACGGTTTTTTGAACTTCCACGAAATTTGGCATAACTGATTTGAGGTAATGATTTGACAATTTGGTATACCATTTATTCCATATCGTTTATGGGGTTGAAGAGATAAGGAAGTGTCCTAAAGATTTTATTATTTAAAAAAATATGCGTTTGAAAGAAAATTGTTAAAAAGGTAATCTCATGACTAAAATGCATCGTTTTCGAGAAAATCCACTAAATGTGTTTTTGAGGGCAGTTAGAGACTCGACAGTATGAATTAGTTAAAGAGTTAAAAAATAAGTTGTACTTATAGAAATAAAAAAAAAAACATTTTTAAAATCAGTTATGCCAAATATCGTGGGAATCTAAAAAACGATATTTTGTTAGAATACAAAGATGTTAATTTTCTTACAATCTGAATTTGTACCGTGAATTTTTGAAAAACTGTATACATTATTAGTTGTTTCTAAAATGTTTGTCTAGACCTTAACTGATTATTTTGGGAATCAAACAAAACCATTTTTGCTTGTATTCTGTATTAAAAATTCAACCCTACAAAGAATCTTAAATTAGTAAATACATATATAGCCGTTTTTATTTTACATCTTCTTAAATCTCACTACAATTTAATATATATTTAAAACGTATGTGTAGAAAAATTAGAAAATATCAAAGAAAGGTCTGTAAATAAAATATACAAGCATTCCACACTTAACCCCCATTTTTTTACCCTATTTATGAGTAAGGCTGGGTATCGAATACGAACAATTCGAGTATTCGAATATTCGAGTATTCGAATACGAATGATTCTAATGGGAAATTATTTGAATATTCGAATATTCGAAATATTCGAATACTCGAATATATTCGAATACTCGAATACTGGATTCGAATACTGGAATACCTGAATACTCGAATATATTCGAGTATTCGATTATTCGATAGTAAATTTGAATATTAAAATATATTATTAAATTATGTACGAATAGGTATGCAGTATGCATCCAACCAAAGTAGGTAGATAGTAGGTATAGGTAGGTACCTATTCTAAAATCCAAATATATAAATAGACCACATTAGTGGCACGTTTTACTCCCAGTCAAACTATTCCATCTCTTTCTCGCCTCGACCTTATTCTTACTGTACTAAGGCAGGGGTTAAAATTAAATTTTAAATTTTAGAAAACCTGTAAATATTTAACTATTGACTGTTCATGTATTTGTTTTACCTTCACAATCTGCGTCTTTTTTAAAAACATTCTAATTTTAGAGCATTTTTATTTTTATCGAAAAGGAAAAATAGTTATGACACAGAAGTATAATAAACTAGCTCTGTTTTCGTTTTATTTAAGTTTCAATAGTTAAATGTGAACAATAGCGCCTCAATCCTAAAATAAAATACTAACTGAATAATTCTGACCCTTAAAGCACATGTACAGGAGACATACCCTATTGTGGGTATGGAAAGCAAATCAAATTGCCTGCTTAGTGGATTACGTCACGACTATTATTGTGGTCTATCCAACGAAATACTCAAATAGAGTATTCACTATTCACTAGTATTCAGTGCTATACCTATTAACAATGAATATTCGAGGATCCGGATTATTCGGATACCTATTCGAATAATTCGGATTATTCGAATATTCGAATTATTCGAATAGGTATTCGAATAATTCGAATTATTCGAATATCCGAATACTCGAATAATTCGAATATCCGAATAATTCGAATACCTATTCGAATAATCCGAATATTCGAATATCCGAATAGTTCGAATTATCGAATATTTTTTTCGAACGAATATTCGAATACTAAAATCTGGAAAATTCCCAGCCTTATTTATGAGCCACTGCCTTTAGTAACTGATAATATACATTTTTTTTATTTTATCACTGAGATGGTATATAGGTCAGTTTTTTTGTGTAGGTAAATTATGTTAATTACGACTTATCTCACAGAATATCCTGATATAAGTTGACATACTTTAGAAATACTCTATAAAATTGCAATTAAATAGAAACGATTTTCTAACAACTATAGCACCAATAAAAAATGGTGGTATATTTTTCTAATTTTTCACATAATATTATAAAGAACCTCAATAGTTATCGTTTGCATATACCCCGAACCTCGCCTTAAGGGCCATTTGAGAGTACTTATGGGGATGGTATTTAAGTAACCAAATCTATTAGTTACCTATGAAATCAGGAAAAATAGACTAGTTCTAATATTTTATGGCCCTTTCTTCTTACTGATAACGTGTTTTTAGCATAGGTAATTGAAGTTGTTTTTGGTCAAAATAATATTGGTTTATTCATGTGATATATATTCTCACCATTAGCGTCTGAGTTTGTTTTTCCTATATTTAGTACTTTCATGCTCTATATGCCTTTTTTAGTCGTTTTTTTTATGGTTTTTTCCTCTTTCAGAGCGAGATTGTAAAATTTGTAACTCTTAAAAAAATATGAAATCTGTTTTCTCTATCGATGAACCGAAAAAAAAGGGGTTGATATTTAAATAATAAAAGTTAATGTCACGTCCGGTCAAACAGGAAGTCATGAGCCTTGTTAGAGATCCACCAAGTATATTAATCTTAATAAATAGATAAGATATTTTCCAGTTTTGAAATTTATTTTATATATCAGATAGTTTTATAAGTCGTGCGTAACTTCAGCTTCTTCTGAGAAACGAATAACGATATGCAAAATAGTGCTCTTAAAATTCTGTGGGTGTAATTTATGTCACTGGACGATGTGCATAAAAAGAAGGATTTCCAAAGCACAACAATGATTTATTATCAACACAGCATCGTTGAAATGTGAGAACAAATGAGTTACATGATTAATTGAGAATGATTTCATTCATAAAATGAATAATACTCTGATTGTTATTTATATTTGCACTAAGACTACAGACAATGAATTGCTATAGAGTTTCGTTAAATTGACAATAAAATAATTATATAAAAAACAACTGAATGATTGATTACCCTAATTTCTAAATTTTACGATTTATTAATTTAATAAATTGCTTCTTATATTAAAATTGGGGTACCAAAAAGTTGTACTTTGTAATTTAGATTTACATGATTTTCTCTTATTTTTTGCAGTAGTTCGATTAATTTTGTTGTACCTATGTACATATTAAGATTTCCAGTCACGAAAATCCGGAATTGGGACTGTCCGGGAATTCTACAGAAAAAATCTTGTTCCGGGACCTTAAAACTTCCCAAACTTGATAGTAAGGCTACCTCTGTTTCTACTGTATTAATATGATATATGACTATGTTCATCATCAAACTTAGTGATTCAATTGAATTCAATAGGCTTGTTCCAACAGACAGTTCGACGCAGTTCCGAATTTGATTTCCAAATAATATTATTGGTCAATTTACAAGACCTTAAACTGTATTCCATCACTTTGACCTATCAAATCAGAATATCAAATTTGTATTGCTATCCTAGATTGCCTATTTGAACAGACTTTATATCTTTGCCTATTCAATTCATGCGCAAAAGCGGCAATCGCAGCATATTAATATTTATGCAGCATGATAGAATTTGGGTATTCATGTTTTCAATATTTAAATAAAAACAAACTATGAATCAAAATATTGTCGCTGTTAAGTCAAAAACTGCTATGTGGAAATTATCAAATTTTACAGGAGAAAAACCATAACGTAGTTGTATCTACGAGTACTTGCACATATAGTAGATTTTAAAGTCGTAGATAAATTCGATTAAGAACGATTTCAAACGTAGCAGGTTTTACTTTAGCACGCAAAAAGATTAGAGCTATTAGATGGCATCCATATCACAAAAATGGAATAAGTACATAGTAGATTTTGACTTGACGACGATATGTCACAATTTGCTAAAAATGCTTACCGCCTAAATTTGTTTGGTTTTGACGGTAAAACTTAACAAAATATTGCACACGTGGACGCAATACTTCTCATCGGTAGCATACGATAATTGGTCAGCGCTCGGCCGGAAGTTAATGTTGACCCACCTTCTATTGGTGCGTGGCCTCTGCGTTCAGTTTATTATAATTGGCTAACCATGGTCACATTTTTATAGTTGGCAGCACTCTCACATAAAAAATCACGGTACAGAATTTTACTTATAAAAAGAATGTTACTTTATTTGCATTTAACCTAAAACGCATTTTTTTTCTTAGTAAATTACATTCATAAGTTGAAGTGGAATACTATTCTGATTTCAGGACGTTCAGAACTAGTCCCACTAGTCTGAAATTTGGTCTCGGCGAAGTCCCGAAAACATGTTTGGTCTCGGGACTTCTCGTTTATGTTGTATTAAGTAACATATTTTCAAAATCTTTATAGTCCTATAAAGTTTCATAAAATATCATTCCTAAGTGCCACCCACTCGAGTTAACAATTTTTTAAGAGGGAATGCTTTTACCTTACCTTTTTGGATTTACGGTGGTGCAACACAGAGGGCGTGTTTTTATTCGGCAGCAAATCTGTAATGCAGCGCAGTTCTGCTCTGTATGACGTCATGGTTGCAGGCAACTGCTAGCAGATCTGCGTCAAATTAAAAGAATGACTTTCATGTCAAATATAAACTCTGTTATTTTTCATTTCATTGTTCTGTGTACCAACATAAATAATCTATTAATCCCCAAAAAGAAAAATATACGATTTTAAATATCATTATTGTTCATTGTGAAAAAACAGCTGTTAGAAATATGTATAAGTTTGTGGTCAGAAATTAGAGTAACTACTTCATTTTACCATAAACAACAAAAAAGACAACGCGCATGCTTGCATTTTTTGCAGCTACGCTCAAGATGGCTGCATTTCTGCGTGCAGGCAGCAGGAATATCTGCAGTGCAGTAGTATTAAACGAGCGGCAGCAAAGCTGCAATAATGCAACTTCTAAAATGAACTGAAAACTGCGCAGTCAAACTAAAAGATGTATCCCTACAGAATAAAAAAACACACCCATAGTAATACATAAAGAATTTAGGTGGTAAACAGTGGGTCTCGCCAAAATTAATAAGTAGAGCTAGGAATTTAGGTATTGATGACGTCATAAGCAGGATTGGCTTTAGGTTATGTATCAACGTGTAAATATGCTCATGCATATATGACCCAATATAACTTAACTTGTAATTTTTTTTAGCGAATTCCATAATATCCTAAGTTGATAAAGTCAATTTATTATAAACACTCACTCGAAGAGAAACGGGAGTATTGTGGGATGTAACAGTAAACTAACACAACACATAAGTATTTTTCACTACCAGTTACCTACAAGAATAAAAGTGTATTACTAATATCGGTCCTAAATATACTTCGACACCTTTCGTTGAAAACAATTTATATTGTGAGAAGCTCAGAAGAAATGTTCTGTCTAATATTGTCACACTCCAGTGATAAATATTTTTTTCTTAGTGTCGACTCCGATGGCACCTAAACTATATAATACACTACCATTACTTACCACTATTACATGTTTGCACAAATTATCTAAAATGTGGATTATCTACTTTGGATCGAGGTTTGGTTACATCCAACCGCCACTTTCACTAAATCTATGTTAAAATTGCGTTGCCTGTCACTCTTTTACTGTCAATAAAGCCACCAACGCCCCACGCCACACCAATTGCAATTTCGAGATATCGCGATTCCACAAATTTACTGTAGCCTGTGAAGGTTTACAATAAGACATTTTAAAAAGGCTCTATATAGTTCTGCGCTGTTCTTACATACGACTTGACGTTATACAATGTAGTGACAAACTGCATGTGGTCTCCCCCTTACGGTTATTCTCAGTTGACCCAAAGAGCAGAGGTATCTACATAAATTCCCAGAATTGCAACAATGTAGTGCAATTGTAAAAGAATCTATGACGTTTTTATTAATACATTATATAATACATCTGATGTAGTTTACGTATTAACATTTTAAATGGAATAAAATTCACTTCATCATGTATAAATTTGTTTTTCTGTTGTTCGGTAATATTTCAGTAGGTGTTTAGAATATAATAGTCTGCATAAAAACTGTGATTGAGAACCGATACCCACGTCTGATCTCTACCAATAAGTGACGACGTTTTGGTTTTGAACGATTGACAATATATTTCTTTTTTTTGGCACTTTTTTGGTATTTTTTTTTTTAATACTTCGAGTTCAGTTTTTGTAGCTTTGTTTTTTTTTTTGTAAACATCATTGATAATGCCACGATTTACAAATGTCAACAATTAAATTAGTTTGAAAGAGGTAGAATCGTAGGGTTACGAGCCGATATTTGTTTTAGGTAAATTGTGAATTGGGTTGGCCCAAATGCATCATAAATGATGCGATATTGATATGCGTGGAATGAAAAGCAGATACAGCATCATAGAGGTACTGGGGTTGTTTGAAGTATCACCGAACATGAAGAATGCCTGTTAAGAATTACGGTCTCAGTACAACCAGCTCTATGGCAAATGAATGGTTATCTGCTAAGGGTCAGGCGATATTCTTCAGGTCAATTTATTGCCAATGACTCGAAGGCACCGAGAGGTAAAACTTGATTAGTGCTAAAAACGTTCCTAGTGGGATGAAGAAGAATCTGATAGTGTTCAGTGATGAATCCCGATTCCGTTTGTGGGCTCACAATGGGATCTCTAGTCTGCCTAGTGAGGAATATGAATGCAGAAGAATAAATTCACAGGGTCATAGAACCGATTGCGTTATCGTATCATCAGAGGTTGGAAAACTCTATCTTCCAGAGGAATAATGTTAGATCCTATAATGCCGTTATGACTAGGGGAGTCCTACAAGATGTTGATGTGAACGTTCTTCCATGGTCCGCAAGATTTTCAGACCCTTTGTCAATAAAAAATGTATGGGGCATAATTGGCAAATGGCTTAGTCGATGTCGATTCCAATGGACCTTCAGAAACGAAGATCAGATAGCTTGAGACACAATACATTAAGAAGATATCGATCACCTAATCCAAAGGACCTCTCAGTGTTAGAGAGTGAATAATATTACGTGGAACACCAACTTACTAGTAATTTTGAGGTAGATATCATTATTTATCTAATCATAATGAAATTTTAATCATTTAATGCTCTTTATAAGTCCAATTGTTTAACTACATAGCAGCACAAATACATTGGACTCACACTTTATATTCCTTTTAAGAGATAATGCCATGTTAGTCGTGCTCATTTACTAAACATTATTGACTCGAGTTTTCCTCGTCCAGACTTGAACCCAAGAGCAAGGATGTAACACAATGTCTTCCATCATATAAGGTGATAAAATAAAGCTATAAATTAAAATCCTTTTTAGAAGGCAGATGTACAACTACATGCATGGAAAAGTTAAAGCGAATAGGTGTTTAACATGCAATATATTAATTAACAACAAAGTACTATAGTTGCCATTAGTGAAAATTCCCAACCCGTATCTTGAACCAATTTTAGGTCCACTATGTGTACAGTACATTACCCAGTGTTAGCTCTAAATTCGAACTTTGTTGGTTATCATCACTAAACATTTTGTATTTCCCATATTCATGTTATTTTTCCATGGAAATTAAGTAAACAATATCATAAATTAATTACAATATAAATATAATATAAACATCTGATTTCGTTGCTACCTGCTCGACATGTGGCGACATTTTTGCTTTTGCGGAAGGTTAGTTACGTGCGGAGATCCAACTACAGGTACCTGTTTATTTATTGCGCTATCACGAAAGCGTGATATATTCAGAGCCAGTTGTAATTTGATATTCTTGCGGGGTGGATGTTAACATTGAAACAGTAATTTTTGTGTGTATTTAAACTTTTTAATTTTCAACTAATAACAACAGTTCTCTCTTTTAAATTAATGGCGCATATAAAACGAATTGCTTTTATTTACTTATGTTGTATAATGACGCAGTCATTTATAAATTAAAGTAACAAATCGGGAAAATTGTGGATAATACAATAACGAACAAACAAAACACTAAGGTGTGATAAGTTAGAAGTATGTATGTCGATATTCACACAAAATAGAGATTCCTAAGTCGACCTGTTTTTTTGTCGGAAATACTAAATCCTGACCTGCCTTTTCGTCAGAAATACTAAACCCTCCCATGTATAATCTTCATAGATAATAGCTGATTATTATCAAATAATAACAAAATTTCGAAAATTTTTCAATAAAACGTTGAAAAATATTTGTTGTAAGTATTAAAGTACTGAATATAACAAAAAACATATTGTATCTAATAATGAGCAGCCCTTTATTAAGCAGTAACTCTTCTTTAAATTATTTTTTTTTAATTTAGTGTTACTTATAATTGAGAAACGTAAATTTCATTATTTTTTAAACTAGTATTAATAATGCTCTGTCCAAACAAATCAAGTAATAATGTAAAGACCACACTGTATTTAAGGCTCATAAAATAATCATTTATCATAATATACTACTTGAGTAGAATGACTTTAGCAAGTACCCTATTTTAATTTAATACCCATTTTGATTTCCAGTTTAGTATTTATATTATTATTTAGTAGCATCATTAAAATTAATTTATGGAAATAAAATTGCTTTGAATTAAACTGCTAGTTAGGCAAAACAAGCATGTAAAGTAACAGTTGTATATAGGGATAATGTTTGTATTACTTTTTTTTACTTTTTTTTATGCTACAAAAAGGGTTTAGACTTTAAATCGGGATTAATTATTTATGATTAAAAATCAGAAAAAAATGTAGTTCTTACTTTTTACACTACTTAATTTCACCATGGGTATTACTAGACAATTTTTTTTACTTTTTCAAAATCTTTGAAAATATGACGAACATGTTCGTGGAAATTTTCTGTTACTGTGTTTAATAATATTGAAATATTTTGCGAAGTATATTAAAATTTTAATCGGTTAAATTATCTTCAGAGACCTTCACTGCCATATTTAAGGAAATAAACAATGTGTTTATTTTGGACCCTAATATTAACAACTTTAAATTTCATAGTTTTTTTATATGAAGATGTAAATCTGGATGAGACTTCTTCACTCCACTCCTGTATGTCCAACTAACAAGTTGCCAATTCAACGGAAGTAAAAATAGAATTTTATATCTTGCTTTATGCTACACGATAAAATAATTGTATGCCCATCTTGTTGTCCCGTTAATAATTGGACAAGCAAGTAGTCTCGAAAATATATTCTGAAACGATGTTATTCCATAAGGGCAAGGATGAGTACAAGGACAAGTGTAATACGTATATATAGAGTGGACAAATAAATTACCCACGTAAACATATACAGATCATAAAGCCATAAGTGTTGCTAGTAATTACCAGGAGCAAACGTCGCTTATAAATTTGCCTGTAAATATGTTCGAGGATACGAACTCTAAGTCTCGGTGCACACGAGCGAAAATAAGAAGGTACGGAAGCCGCGCGGCGGCTCCACACTTGCCGCAGAAGTGTATGGTTTTTACAGACATTCTGCAAAAGGAAAATGTAGTGACTTTTGTTCTTGGCCCAGTGCCAGTCGCCACGGACGTTTGACAGCGTGTAATCGTATTGTATAATAGGAGAAATCGCTTTAGTGACGGGACGTGCGGGGTAAGACGCTACATAATGCAGAGCCGGATTTATCTGTATTGCTCGCTCGTTTACTTTTTCAGTGGAGGTTGCTCAGTTTAGCTAGGAACAATTGTAGAAAAAATATTAACTTGAAATAAAAGTATTGAATTTAAAGTATTGACTACACATACTGTAGCTGCAGTATTCAAGTTCTCTTAATATAAATTGTTACTTCTCGGCAAGAACGCGAGGTGGTATGAGCATTTCTTGCCAGGAAAGGATGGGAGTGGAATATTAGTATACAGGGTGGCGCATAGTGCGTCCGACCTCGATATGTCGAGTTCTTTGATAGCTAGAAACTTGATTTAAAAACATAAATAAACTAGACAAAAAAGTCTATAATTGGAAATTATTTTCGAATATACAGGGTGAGCCAAGATGATTCTACAGGGTCAACTAACATTTTTAAAAAATTAAATGCCATGTATATCAGAACATTTTTTAAACCTCTTTGTGGCCTCTTTCCACTCCTGTATTATTATTGACCCTCTCCCGATCACTTGGATGTAATGATTTTTTTTTTGTCGAAATTATGGCATTTACACGTGTATATTAAAAAAATCACTACAGTTACAATTATCGGTTTTAAGCAAAAATATGTTAGTACAAGTTGTGATACATCTGATGACACTCAGCCATTTTCACTTCCTGAAAGTATACAGGGTGGCTAAAAATAATTTTTAAATTAATAACTATTTAAACTGAATTTTCTGAATTTTTTCAAATGAAAAATCCTATATATTTTTGTACGATATAATGTAGAATTGAAGAACGAACATTTTTTGAAATTGGTTGTAGGTTATTTTTTGTTTGAGATGGCCACAGAGTCACGAATTAGATTGTGTTATGTGTGTGGTTCTTCGGAGGACGATGTGGCAAAACTTCATTATTTTCCTTCAAGGTTGGAAAGGTACATTAAGGCCTGCACTAAATTAACAACACTTCTAACAGCACAGTTTTTTATGTTTTACAAGTCAAAAATTTGGCAAGAAAATATGGGTATACATTACACTGAAGAAACTCTTCAAAATTATAGGATATGCTCTCGTCATTTTACTGTTGAGAGTTATGTTGACCTAAGTAGTCATAGGTTGACCCACAATGCAGTCCCCACACTTTTTCCATGTCGTCAGTTGGCAACATACCAAGTGCAAGTAGGTAATATGTGTTTTACAAAATGTTGGCGGTGAGGGGTTCTTAGATATCAATCCATAGTTGCTCGTGAGACAAAGAGAAAATTGAAGATTTTTTTCGCATAATTAGAAACTTAATTTTTATAGAGCCACGTTGCGTGCCACATGATTTTTTTATCTAGCACTTAATAACATTTTAAGTTACTCTCTGCAAGTAAAGCCTAACAAATATTAAATTTAATTATTTATATTGATTTTATATATATATATATATATATATATATATATATATATATATATATATATATATATATATATATATATATATATATATATATATATATATATATATATATATATATATATATTTATATATATATAAAATATATAAATAAAATTCGTTTTCCGGGTAAACTCCCGCGTAAGTGATAGGCCCCGAGAGGGACCGTGGTTGTCTGAACGACGTTTCGGCAGAATCTCATCTGCCATCTTCAGGTTCTAACAGATAACTGCTTACTGCGGCTTCTGGTAACTCGAACCAGAAGCCGCAGTAAGCAGTTATCTGTTAGAACCTGAAGATGGCAGATGAGATTCTGCCGAAACGTCGTTCAGACAACCACGGTCCCTCTCGGGGCCTATCACCTACGCGGGAGTTTACCCGGAAAACGAATTTAACATTCACCACCCGCGAAAACCTGAAAAACAACATATATATATATATATATATATATATATATATATATATATATATATATATATATATATATATATATATATATATATATATATATATATATATATATATATATATATATATATATAATTATATAAAAATAAATTTATATATAATCAATATAAATAATTAAATTTAAAATATTTATTAGGCTTTACTTGCAGAGAGTAACTTAAAATGTTATTAAGTGCTAGATAAAAAAATCATGTGGCACGCAACGTGGCTCTATAAAAATTAAGTTTCTAATTATGCGAAAAAAATCATCAGTTTTCTCTTTGTCTCACGAGCAACTATGGATTGATATCTAAGAACCCCTCACCACCAACATTTTGTTAAACACATATTATCTACTTGCACTTGGTATGTTGCCAACTGACGACATGGAAAAAGTGTGGGGACTGCATTGCGGGTCAACCTATGACTACTTAGGTCAACATAACTCTCAACAGTAAAATGACGGGAGCATATCCTATAATTTTGAAGAGTTTCTTCAGTGTAATGTATACCCATATTTTCTTGCCAAATTTTTGACTTGTAAAACATAAAAAACTGTGCTGTTAGAAGTGTTGTTAATTTAGTGCAGGCCTTAATTTACCTTTCCAACCTTGAAGTAAAATAATGAAGTTTTGCCACATCGTCCTCCGAGGAACCACACACATAACACAATCTAATTCGTGACTCTGTGGCCATCTCAAACAAAAAATAACCTACAACCAATTTCAAAGTGTATTATGAGGAATGAAATAGGTAAAGGATACAGTTAGCACATTTTCTAATACTGTTTATCCTTTCTGATTAATATATATAGGTTAGATATAGCGGATAAAATTATTTATAATTTTATAACTTACCAGTTATATGAAATTGGTAGTCTTCAAGAAGAGAAATAGTCTTTAACACAGAAATATCACAAAATACAACGAGAAATAATCAAAATCACGACAAAATAACAAACTCTTCTTTGGACAGTTCAAGTTGACAGATAAATACAGAAGGGTTGTCTCTGATAAATACCACAGAAAAAGCGCGGGATAAAACAGAAATGACAGCAGTGCAAGTGCTACCCTCTACTTTCACCTTCCATTTTATCGGACTAGGACAGCTATATTTGCCTATTCTTATATTAAATAGAGATAGCGAATAAATGTTAATATCGGACAAAATTTTCTATCCACTTGCACGTCTCGGGTTGTCTCTGGTGAAGGTCTTTGTAAACCCGACTTCGTTATATTTGATAATTACATACACGCTACACGTACACAAACAGGTCACTGTTAAACTGATCAACAATTCTCTGCACTTATGACTTATTGACTGTGGCCACAGATGTGCATCTCTGATGATAATGTACAGACCATTGTAGATTTCGCCGATTTTAAGTAGGGATATATCTCTTATATAGTTGATTAAAAATATGACATTATAAAATCCATTTTTTACCATTTTCCACACTTTAAACTGACATGCCAACGCCTAAGGAAGGATATATTATTATTTGTATGTGCATTAAGGGTTATAGTAATTGATTCCGCAGTTTCAGTACAATGATTTCCAGAATGTGCGGCAAACTATGATACATCGACATGTTCTTGTGCTAAAATGAATAAAGGAATGTAATTCCTAGACGTACATTTTCATTTTACCTGGAAGAACAATAATTAATAAAAAGAAATGAACAAAAAATTAACGAACATACATCTATGTTTCTCAGACAAATCTTAGAACTAAATAATGAATTACAAGTACCTATTCATATTGACCAATTTATCCAACATGTTCATGTTTTCCTTTTTTCGATACAATTCAATTGTAAAATTTGTTTTTATTTCCATACAGTATTTCATATTTACTCTTGACTTGAGTTGGAGCATTTTCGCTGATGGAAGGGTATAATCGGGTATAGGTATAATGCGATGTCAGAGACAGGATAGGTTGTTTCCCTGTAGCCCTCGGGGCAACATCCACCGTTGCAGGACCGTAATGAGAGTCGGATTTGGCCTGGAGCACTGTCAGCCCCACATGTCATCCATCTCAACTTTATTTTACCACTTATTATAAATGCTGCTTCATAAATTTGAATGCATTACAGTGAACAAACCAATTATATGTGTTGTGTGTAAAATTAATTATATAGGGAAGATGTATTTATTGATGTAGGTTTTGATTTTAGCATGCAAATGTAGTTATTAAATATAGCCATTGTTAGATATTGTTATTGTGTAATTTGCATGTTTTGGACGGTTAATGGTATTTGGAATAAATTTCAGTAATAATTTCAAACACAAATGTTGTTTAGTTTCATTGTAAAATGTTTATTACAAAGACGAACATGTTAAGGGTCAAAGCTATACCGTTCTTTTATAAAATCATTTATTCTCACTGACGACGTTAAAAGATGACATACGTATATAAATAAAATTCTTTTTTGTGTTTGCAAATTCTGTTTTAGTGTGCTTTCGCTTTATGAATTTCTAGTAACATGAAACTGAACTTTCATATTGTCTCTGTTTAGCCACAAAAAAAAAAAATTTCAATTGAGAAATTCAGTTCAAAAGGACCTCCAAATTGTAACTTGTCTACAACACCCATTCTGAGTTCACAATCATTCATAGCTATTCTTTAAATACACTGCATACTACATAATATTAACAAGTACAAAAAAATTAATAGGTTGTATTTATTTTCAGCATGCGAGTGCAACCAGCACGCCCGCAGATGCAGATTTAACATGGAGCTGTACAAATTGTCTGGTAGAGTGTCTGGAGGCGTGTGTCTAAAGTGCCGTCACTACACCGCAGGCAGGCACTGTCACTATTGCCGAGAAGGATTCTACAGGGATCCCACCAAACAAATTACACACCGCAAAGCCTGTAAAGGTAAGTACTTACTTAAATAATCACTTATGCATTCTAATAGAAAGTTAGTACCAGGCCGTACATCAGGTATGCTGGCATGATTGATGGTATACAATTTGTCCTTTATCTATAAAACTGCAATTTCTTCGTATTCAGGATAGACCTAAAATAATATGACATAATTTTCATTACGGCAAAAAATAGCAATATAAGGTGACAAATATATAAATATGTTATAAAAAACAGTTCAGCATATCAGATATACAATTATAAGAGGAAACGAGATTAAAATAAATAGACGCCGACCATGCATTACATTCATTATATATGTAGGTATAAAAAATTATTTTTACTTAGTAGATGCCAGGGTAGCACTTAATATAGTGTTTTAAGTCTTTAATTAGAAGGGTGGTTTTTTCTTGTAACTAAAAATTTTCAGGTGATAAATGATGTAAGCGGATTCACAAAACAAATATTTAAAAAAAATCTTATGTTTAGGACATAATGAGGAAGTTAATAAACTGACTTAAAGTATTTCGGGGAAAATAGAAACCCAAATATTTATAAATCATCAAACTGATCACTTATAATATAACCATAGTAATATATTTTTTTTATTCATATTATTAAGTCCCTCTATGGTTTATAATTACCGTTTTATTGGGCCTCTCATAAACAATTAGTGGTCCAATGTGTTAACTTTTATGTTGCCTGTTGGCAACTCAGTAATTCCGGTGGGTTCGTAGGTCTGGATAGTTGTTAAATGTTGATAAATATAGGCTTTTAGCCTTTATTTATAAATGAGATGTGAAATGATTACACTGTAGTTTAAATAAAGTATCACTTCTAATAAATATTTTTAAGAAACAAAATGGTGAAATTTAAAATATTGGTTGATTCCAGTAACTAATTTCTAATACGGTATGAAGCAAATTAAAAGACAAGTGGGCGCCATGTTATTAATAAAAATATGAATAACAATAGTTACGCGTACAAATCCAATAAACTGTTAACTAGAAACTTATTTATTTCAGTGACTTTTTTGGCACAAAGCGAGAACACAGACCCCTTCCTCTTAGAAAAACAGAGAATTTTCAAAAGAAACAAAATATATATTATCAATGATTTTTTGAAAATTAGTAAATTTGCATATTTTTATTATGGAACAAATAATATACCGGGTATAAATGAAAAGTGGCTCACCCCCTCTATTTACATTGTTATAGAAATAAATTGATGACATTTTAATATGTTGTTATACACATAAAATTGCATTAGAAGACAGTATTTTAAATTTTTATACACTTCCGGTTTCGCAGGAAATTACCCCAACTGTCTTATTTTAAATAGAACACATCTATATTTTTACATTTTGGAGTCTACGATGAATTCTGAATATAACAGTATATATTTTTCTTTGATTTTTTATTTTTTCTTTTTTTAACAAAAATTTTAATTTTTAATTAGTGCAATTATATCAAATAAAATTATTTGTTTAAAATATCTGTCGTGACTAGTACACTTAAATTACGCTTACTGTAATGCTAGTATAGCCATTGTTTACTCGATTACTATTTTAACAGCTATTTTAAACAAATAATTTTATTTGAGATAATGGGCCTTTTCACTACTTCTTAAATCTCAAAACAAATATGTTTATTTGATAGCTAACTGATAGATATTCACCTTGTGCAACTCTATTGCATAAAAAATAAACATTTATTATGGCAATTTGAACACTCATTTGACCTTGAAGCTGAGTGACGTCACACAAACCGGAATTATGTTGGTAGCATTTGCCAGAACGCCTAATACTACTAACATCACACCACAACTGACACATTTTACTATGGAGTGTAGAGAAGGAGGAACGTCTCTTATGGACGGTACGTTCAAAATGTGGTCTGAATTCTGTAAGGTATGAGATGTGGCGCTGATCGTATTATGAGATTGAGTCTGAAATTAAACACTTACTATATCTCTGAAACTAGCTTCAGATTCTATAAACTAACGAAAACATAATATTATGTAGGTGTTGAAAAGAATTATACAGCGTAAAAAAATAATAAAAATAGTAAAAACAAAATCACGTAGAATACCTCCTCTAAATCAGCGCCACCTATTCTTCCATCGAAAATCCGATCACATTTTTTAACACGGAGACGTTTCTCCTTCTCTACACTCCATACATTTTACATTGTTTACGGTTAGTTTTGTGGTTATGTTCTGTGTGTTCATTTACGAATCGTGTTTTGCTTTGTCTCTGCACATTATTGGAGGAAAATGGAGCCAGGATTTTCTAAAGGAAATGCAGAAAATCTATCGAAAGTTGACTTTATTATGGTGGACGAGTTTTACATGTCAAATTTGGATTATTTATCAGCAGAAGTCAGGAATATTAAAACAAAACGGTAAGTCATTAGTAATCTTATTTTCGTGTAATTTATTTATAAATATAATGGAACTACCATTATTTTAACATGCAATTGTTGTTACAATATTTTTTCCTATTTCAATTATACTTACTAATGTCTAATAATTTCCAGGTCAACAAGAGCATCGTACGGTGACAACGCAGTTGCTTATGTGAATCTGAATCCTCTTTTAACTGTAAAATTTCAATAATTTAGCATCAATTTCTAAATACAACTACTTTTCTTACATCAAAATGATCTTCACAACAGTAAATGTTTCTGGTTTTCGTCAACTACTTCTCAACTTTGGCTATTTTAAACCATGCTTTTAGTCTATTTTCATCTGGTGGAACGTAAACGAAAATTTTGATTGGACAATTCATGTTGTTATTTGTACATGTTGGTACAAAGCACTTTTTAAACATGTTCCACACACAACAATCCAAACTAAAAAGAAACGACTGTCAATTTCGAGGTCAACTGTCAAAAAGCAGAAAACCAACTTTGCAATACACCGATGTGTCATGTTCAAGGTCGTAGTCCCTTTGACGTCACTAAGGTGGGTTGCGTGACGTCACGTAAAAGCGCGCGCTTTATTTCGGCACTTTTGTTTTTTTTTTTCGATAGAAATCGTGCTCAAAAAAAAATACGGCAAGTTTTTTTTATAAAGCACTATCACATAAAGCAATGAAGAAAATCTTTGAAAAGGCCCATTGTTTTCACAGCACACTACTTTGTGTATCAGGTTTTGTGAATTACATTATAATACCTATTTGTTTAGAAGAATTTTGATTTTCTGCTGTGAATTCTTATGGAATTGCTATGTTATGGGTATCACTGTAATCGTAAAACAATGTATTTTTTAAATATCGTGATGAGCCACCATTTTAAGATTTGGCAAATACGCATTTTTTAGAAAAACCGATTTTCCCACATTTGAAGGCTCCTATTTAAGAGAGTATTTATAATAAAACGATAATTCAAACCCCGTCAGAAACAATTTTTGTAAATCACAGCACTCTAAATCAAAAATTAAAATTTTCGTTAAAAAAAAGAAATAAATAAAAAATCGAATCGAAAAATGTATACTGTTTTATTCCGAATTCACCGTAAACTCCAAAAATATGAAAATGTACAGGGTGTTCCATTTAAAATAAGAAAGTTGGGGCGAAACCAGAGGTGTATAAATTTAAAATACTGTCTTCTAATGCAATTTTATGTGTATAACAACATTAAAATTTCATCAATTTATTTCTATAAACAATGAAAATAGAGGGGAGAAGCCACTTTTTATTTACACCCGGTGTATTTTCTATATACAATAATTTTCGTTTACAAAAAATTATCCGAAGCTCAAAATGTGTGTTTTCATTTATGAATTTTACCACTAATTATTTACCTTAATTATGGGAGATATTAACCTACAAAAAATAACAAAAAAAAAACAAATATGGTGCAGAAAATATTTTGTAGTAGAATAATTTTAGACATAAAATAGGACAGACATTTATAAAAAATTTAATGTTATAATCTATCATTTATGTAACTTCAATCAAGATTCAATATATTTCAATACGCTTAACTGCAGAGATTTAGGTATAGAACCACAAATGTTCAAAAAAGGACTATATCCAAATGTGGTCCACTTAAAAAAGATTTAACTGAATTGTATTTTTTTACAGTCATAGACATTTGTAAATGTGCCAAAGTTAACTTGATTCATTAACACGCTTTTATTAGCTTCACTTGTATGTTTGTTTGTAACCGACTCTTTGGACTCGATTTTGACCCACTTTAAATGGACAGATTTAATTGAAACTTTGTACACTTACGAAGAACTGGTAACAATACAATAATTTGATAAGTTTATATCATTATCCTGATCAGGATCGCCAGTCCTTTCCTCACGTATCCTCTGCGTGAGAGCAAGAGGCTTAATATTGTAAGTATATTTCGTGATTCTCAGTTCGGTCGTTGGCCGAGCGGGCAAGCTTAGTCGACGCGAAACGACGGACTCCTCGGGCGTGAGTTCAAATCCCATGGTTGAAATAAAAAAATATATTTTTTTTCAGAAATATCTATTGGATCGTAATATGTTATAATATCAGCATCAATAAGCAATATAAATATAGTTTAAAAAAACTACAAAACACGCTTTCATAGCACATCAAACTAAAAAGTGAAAAATAATTATTAATATAAACTGAAAACAATAATGAACGAAAAATACTAGTATTATTGTGAAAAAAGCGTGGGGCGCTTTGTGCCATATTTTTCGTATATCGAGCAACCCACGCTTTTTTTCACAATAATGCTAGTATTTTTCGTTCATTATTGTTTTCAGTTTATATTAATAATTATTTTTCACTTTTTAGTTTGATGTGCTTTAAAAGCGTGTTTTTTAGTTTTTTTAAACTATATTTATTTTTAACACGCTTTTATTAGCTTCACCTGTATGTTTGTTTGTTTGTAACTGACTCTTTGGACTCGATTTTGACCCACTTTAAACGGACAGATTTAATTGAAACTTTGTACACTTACGAAGAACCGGTAACAATACAATAATTTGATAAGTTTATATCATTATCCTGATCAGGATCGCCAGAATTAAATAATTAATTTCTTCACGTATCCTCTGCGTGAGAGCAAGTGGTTTATTACTATCAGTACATTCCGTGATTCTTAGTTCGTTCGTTGGCCGAGCGGGATAAGGCGCAAGTCTTAGTCGACGCGAAACGACAGACTCCTCGGGCGTGAGTTCAAATCCCGTCTATGGCTGAAAAAAAAAATATTTTTTTTTTCAGAAGTATCTGTTGGATCAATATTATTATAATATCAGCATCAATAAGCAATATAAATATAGTTTGAAAAAACTAAAAAAACACGCTTTCATAGCACATCAAACTAAAGAGTGAAAAATAATTATTAATATAAACTGAAAACAATAATGAACGAAAAATACTAGTATTATTGTGAAAAAAAGCGTGGGGCGCTTTGTGCCATATTTTTCGTATATCGAGCAACCCACGCTTTTTTCACAATAATACTAATATTTTTTTGTTCATTATTGTTTTCAGTTTATATTAATAATTATTTTTCACTTTTTTAGTTTGATGTGCTTTAAAAGCGTGTTTTTTTAGTTTTTTTTAACTATATTTATTGATGTAAGAGAAACAGTTAAGAATGCCTACATGGATCCATGTCAATACTTGCTGTTAGTACTAGAGGATTATTGAGAGAGGTCGCGTTGGATAATGTGTCGAGATTCTGAAAAATTGACGATTCTTGCAGTTTTTGCCTCTTATTAAATTTTATATGTATATCTACAAATAGATACACATATTATGGGCATCTACTAAAAATATTTTTGAAGATACAAGGTATTTATATACTGAATAGTGAGACAAAGTTATATTTATTAAAATATCTATATCTTTGCAGATATAGATATAGATGTGCACTTTTTTCTGTATATTTTGATATTCATTTGATACAGGTATCTAAAATAAGTGCAGTGCTAAATTATCGTTAGTTTTCTTTAAAGAAATACGGTTAACAATCATACTTACTTATCTTTCAAATTCAGAAATAAATCAGTACTGTTTGTAACATTTATAAATATTACTTGTTATAAATCACTTGACAAAAAACATATATTCTATATTTTATAAATGTAGATTGCGATAAGACGTAAGGTACGGACAAAAACAACTTGCTCCACTTTCAGTTCTTGGAGCAATTCCTAATAAGGAATTCTTTTTATAACAAAATATTTATTGCTATAGAGTCCATCTAGCATACATGTTTAAGTTTAACCATGCCTAATGTTTATGTTAATTTTTGTAATAATATTTCACATATCAATCTTTTGACATTTCCAATCATAAACTTATGTCTCAGTTCAATATGATTTATATATCAAAGACACTAATTAATCCTTAATCAACATCACAAATTGGTAACATCTCAATTAGCAGGTATTTGTTAACTAATGAACGAATTATTTTTGCGTAGATATATATTAATTTGGGTCGCAGTCTGTCATTCGCTGTTTATTTAACGAACGTCTTAGATGGATATCGTATTATTACATCTACAATTTGTCAAATTAAGATTTATTGTATAATTATACAAACGCAGGTAGCAGCGAGACTATTTATCCACGCTTTCAGATATTCGCGTTCATTTAAATAAAACACGTTTCAAATTTTATAGAGTTATGAACATAATTTGTTCATATATTTTGTTCATATTTGTAATGCTGAAAATTAATATCTAGTGAAGAGAATATGCAACTTAGCAGGTTAATGATTATTATGTTATTTATGATTGATAGATTCTAACAGATTTATTATAAAGTTAAGTAATACCTAGTGATGATATATTGAGATTACCGTTTTTATACTGAAATGCCTTTGCTTTGTTATTCTTGTCTCGAGAGAATTTTCCTTCGACTTAAAAGCGAAACAGGATAAGAAAAAATATGCGGGAACTCCTTATCATCAATTTAGTGATAGAATTACTAAATGCATATTTCGCAGTATGTACCTAATTCAACTAGGCATTGCCTAATACGATTCCAGTTATTTCTTAAAATGGAAGGTTTATAAACTGATTTACGTGCGAAGAGGAGGACACACGACAAAATTAAAAATTAAAGAAAACTTTTTCATGAACTGGAAAAATCAATTTTCTGTTATTTTCCGATTTTACAGGAAAGAAGTGTATTATTTATTTAAATGATGCTTACGATACACATATAAACGAGAAGTCTATCACATTTTCTTTTGACAATATCGGAAGTAACAACAAGTTTATTTATAGTTGAACACACGGATTTTCGAAGTAACACTTTTAATATTTCCTTACAAATTTTCTGAAAAAAAAAATTGCTAACTGCTGCCAACATACACGATAAACACTAAAACAGTTTCTATCTTATGTGTGAATGCTCTTCAAAGTACTAAATGGGAAAGAGAAGAGTGATTTGTATGTTTTGTAGTAGAAATTAAACTAATTTTTATCCACAAGATTCACCCACTCACCCCTCTTCGCATATTTCGTGCTGTGGAAGGTGGTTCCAGCACCATCAAAAGTGTTCTAACCGTATGACCAGATGACGGAATATTTGTGAGTGAGATTGTTATCTTTTTTCATAAACATTTAACTTATTCCTGAAGTGGGTTAAAACCTTTGATGTGAAGCTAATACTGACGTGGTTTTCCACAAAACACCAAAACACCATACACTGCAGTCGACGCACGTTTCGACAACCAAGTTGACATCAACTGGAGGTGATTAAAACTAATTTTATTCTAACAATGTATCCTATTTATACCTAAACTATTGTTACGGTTCTGTGAACGGTAACTAATCAAAAAGAGCGGGCTATATGAGATTGACTCTCTATCACTATTCGTATTATTTTTACATTTTGTAATTTCTGGTCTAGTATTTGTAACATTCCTAATTAATTTTTAATTGCTAACACTTATCTAGTCTACCGTATTTGGGATGAGCCATATGTTCCTTGAATCTAGTTTAAATTTATTTTCTAGTTTGTCTAACATACTTTTGATTGCAGTCCTTATATCTAATTTCGTAAATTCCCGACTTTTCGGTTTGTTTAAATTTTGACTTTTAGTCTATCACCAAATTGTTGTAATAATTTTTTCACAGTAAGATGCTGCAGGTGAGATTTTTATTTTATTTATTTGTTAATGCCGCTTTACATAGAACTAAAATTGAATAAAAAGGAACCTAACCATATCGACAGTTTGGAATGGCTAACCAAGTCTTCAGATTTCAGTCTTATGAAAATATAGGATATATTGACCAAATGTGCCCGGATCAAACCAAGCCTAATTTTCTTTTCCCAACCTTACTAAATTGACCACATTAGAGGGAACCGACGACATCCCCTTAATTAATAATCTTGTAGAAAACAACCACCAATCAATACAAGCTTGCATTCGAACCTGAGGTCAAATCACTATTAATTTAATATAATATAAACATAGGTAATATTAAATAATATGATTTAGTAATTTTTAATTTTTTTTATGAAATGAATGATTAATATTGTATGTAATGGAGTCTCTCAAAGAAGTTGAGGCATAACTTTTCTTTTATACATTATTATGAGTAGCGTATCTAATGTTTTCTAATAATGTATTTGTCTTGATGATGAATCGTCCTGTCATTTTTTATTATTTTTGAGTATTTGCACTAATCTATTCCGCCACATTTCATCTGTACCAATAATGACGTGAATATGACGTCATATATCACACGACTGTTTGCTGGGAAAAGTTTTTGACACAGAAGTAACTCTTAATTGAAGTTAGGTTGTAACATTCTTTGCTATTAATAAAATTAATGATAAATATAACATTTTTTAAATTAATGTCCTCTGTCTAAAATCATGTTCTTAATAAACTTTAAAAGTTAAGAATATAAAAGAACGAAAAACTTTGTACACAGAAATCATGTTTTTTTAAAAGCAAGAATTTATAACCAACAAAAAAAAAATCTCAAGTAAAAATCCATTTATGACTAGACTAGTTCTGTATTGATACAAAGATTTAATATTTGAAGATTATGTAAAAATATATGATTATTCAGTAAAAATATTAGTTTAAATATAAAATTTCATGATTTAATCAGACAATTTTTTTACAATTTTTTTTTAATATAAAAAAAAGTTGTTTCTCAGGCAAGGATATTTGTATGTAAAGCATAATTCACTTATTATATATGTGCATGATTATAATTAGTAAAAAACCTATATTGATTTACTACATTACAAGATGTAAATTCTTGTTGAATATACGTGAGTTTTCTTATATTAATATTTTCCTCGTTAATGTGTAGGAAGATGAATAGACTACATCTTTAATTAATGTAGGAAGCCATAAATATTCGATATTATCCGTTACGAAACTATTAAAATTTATCTAGTAAAATTCAAGGGCAATATAACGCAATTATTATAGTGAAAAAATGATTACAATTATTTGTAATAATGCCATTCCTTATACAGATTACCCTTTATAGCAGACGCTTACTTATATGCATATTTATAGAATATGGCAATAATATTTATGGTTAAATTAACGATATTAGCATTTAAAGTTTAATTTTACATCCAAAGGACAGACAATGTTTCCTTGCCCCTTCTTTGGGTATTAAGCCACTATACAATAAATCATTTAAAAAATTTATTAAATAAACTCTGCGCCAAAAGGATTAGTCAGAGGCTGGTTTTTGAAGAAATGTTTTTGCGTATCCAAAATTTGTCTTAAATGCCAAATATTTTAGATTATAATAGTTGCCGTAGGATGCCACAAATACCTATATATGTATAGACAATATAAGGACACACAAAACTACATTTTTCAGATGTAAGTGAGTAATAAATTTTATGAAGAGTATAACCTGACTGAATAATAAAATTGGCTTCATATGTTACTAAATAAATAATAAATGTCTGATGTGGCCAGCACATAACTTGATTATACAAGTATATATCATCCTGATGTAAAAAATCATTCTATTTAATTCTTCACTTACCCCCAATTAAATTTTAATTACGTATCTTGAAATGTTTCATTAAAATTTTTAAATAATTAATTATCTGCGTTATTCGATACTGTCAATAATAATTCATGTCATTTATTTTAATAATTTCTTCTTATTGACAGTGACATTTTTGTATCTGAATTAGACATTTCAAATGTCAAACTGTTAAATTTATCCTAACCCCATTTTATGTGGTAAAATGTGTAAAAAATTTCAGTGTACATCAGCTTTATTTAAGTAGGTACTTGGAAAATATATTTTATTGTCTTGATATAGTAGACATGATTTATAATCTTTGGTCAAGAATATATTTCTTTGTAAAGGCAAATACAAAATATCCGATGTGGCCAGCACATAACTTTCTTATACAGTATATATCATCCTGATCTAAAAAAACATTCTATTTAATTCTTCACTTACCTCAATTAAATTTTAATAGCGTACCTTGAAATGTTTCATTAAAATTTTGAAATAATTAATTATCAGCGTTATTCGATACTTTCAATAATAGTCCATGTCATATATTTTAATAATTTTTTGTTGTTGACATTGACATTTTTGTAACTAAATTAGACCTTTCAAACGTCAAACTCTTAAATTTATCCTAACCCCATTTTATGAGGACAAATGTGTAAAATATTTCAGTTTACATTGGCTTTATTTAAGTACTTGGAAAATATATTTTATTCGCCTGATATAGTAGACATGATTTATAATATTTTTTTGTAAAGTCAAATACAAAAAAGTTTGGGTCCAGTGAACCCCTGACCAATTTTGCCAATATCGATTTTATCATTATCTTTGGCCTTTAGAACATGCGTACCAAATTTGAAGGCTTTATCTAAAAAACTGTGGTTGCTATCGCGATACTACAGACATGCAGACAGATTTTTTTCCATAAAGTTGTATTTTCATTATAATTCGTCGAGATTCGACCAGAAATGCAATAAAATCTTTAATTTTTTTCCCGAAATTGTACCTTTTTTCTTCTTTCACTTATTATGTCTCCTCTGGTGATACCACAATCACCAAATTTAATGTGTCATCTAAAATGTTGTTGACAATCTTAATTGCCAAATTTGGGAAATTTCCTATTAGTATTTTTTGAGTTATCGCGGAAACACACAAACACACACGCACGCACGGACACACGCACGCACGCACACACACTCACACATCCACACACACTCATCGACAGACATCATTTGGAAAAGAGTCAAAATGAATTCAGGAGGGTTTAAAACGTAACGTATATATCAATAAAAATTTCGAAGTATTATGTATAAGGAAGTAAAAACAGCCCCTTCTTATGGTCGATGTTTCTCCTTAACGAATTCATCTTTAAAAATACCTGATTGCAATTTTTTCTTTCAAAATAAATACATCAAGATACTTTAAATAGATAACCTAAAAATATGAATATGACATTAACGGAAGAAAAGAAGACACATAAAAATAAGTGGAATTTAAATAAACGACTTTAAAGTGATTTGACATTAAATATTTAATTTGATTTTAAATTTGTCAGGCATAAATAAACTGAACACTTAAAATAGCTAATAGATATTTGTTAAAATTCCAGCATGATGTACATACATATCTAATTATTCTTAACCAATTATTTAAATGTCATTTAACAATTAATTAGTATTGTTACGCCAATGGACTGTGTAAACTAATGGTTCCGGGGTGTGCCCAGAGTGGTGTTACTAGTATTAAAATTTGAATTATATAGCCATTGAATTCTAGATTTAAAATAATGGAATTAGAATTGATTAGAAGGGCCGGAAATATTCAAAAAATTTCTAGACCATACATGGATGGATATAAGACGCACGGTGAGTCGAGGAGCTCATTCTTAATTTGCAATCGAGCGAGTAAAGAAGACATTAAGGTAGTGATTTCTAAATGTTTAATTATTGTAATTAATCCCCGGTATTATCAACATTCTAAATGAACTTTAACTTAAAGGTAGTTTTAGTGACAAGACAATTTATTATAAGCAAAATGTAAATATCAGATAGCAACCCTGTAATTGAAATGAAAATTACGTTTAATCACTATCGTATTTACATCTCGATTTAAGGTTTGCTGGAATTGCTGATAATACATTTTCTTGTAACTAAAACTTCCTTTAGTTAAAGGTATCTTTTGAATGTTATAAGACCGGGGTAAGTCCTTCAGTAAGTTATTGTTGTTAATAAAGTAGTGAGTAAATGTTACCAGAACTTTAAATCCACGAATCCACGGTTTAAGATGTTTGTGGTGACAACAAACACTAAGAATATAATACGCCTGTTGTTTCACCATAATGACCGGACCGGTAAATAAGGTTAACAGTGGTTCCATTATTTTTTTATTCTTGATTGTTAACAACACACTCTGTAACATTTTTATAAATATTTTAAACCAAATGGCCTAAAATTATCTCAATTTAATCAATTGTAACTTATGATTTATCGCTTCATCATCTGTATTATACAAATTGTTTGCTACCTAAGTTGTCAAGAAGGACCATGAGGGCTTTTATTTTTGACTGTGTTAAATACTTCACAAATTTATGTTTTATGCACGTTTTTATTATATTTTTAGTATTTTGTACAAAAAAAACAGGCTATTTTACTTTTTAAACAGCATCATTACAAATAAGAAAAACTAATCACAAATATGGCCAAAATTAAGATTCTAATGACGCTAGAAATTCTAAATACCTGGTGACAATTTGAAAACTTGCAGTCGCTATATCGCCGAAATTAATGAAGATATCAAAAATCGCTCGGAATCCTTTCGGTGATATGAAGGAGGAACTTGATTAATTTAATAGGTGACGCACCTCCACCCACCGTCTCAACCCCAGCTATCCCAACTCAAAAATCTTAAATAACAACCCCTACTTGTGATACCTCATTGACACGCAGTTGTATAGTGCTTTCCAATGATATCAAATAAAGTTTATTTTGGTGTAGTGGTTTTCAATTAATTCATGAATAAGTGAATTAAACTTATTTTTTTTTACTTCTACTTCTACTTTATAACAACTGTTCAAATCGATTTCCGTTATTTTCTAAACAATAATATTTTGAAACTTCTGTCGAACGTTTTCAAATACCTCTTTGGGAATAGACCGGCATTCTTGAATAATTATTTGTCGTAGTTCGTTAATTGATTGATGTTCGGTTTTATAAACAACTGACTTTAGGTAGGCCCATAGAAGGAAGTCCAGAGAAGTTACGTCTGGTGATCTTGGAGGCCATTCTATTAGCCCTCTTCTACCAATCCATTTATTTGGGTAGTGATCGTACAACCACTGCCTAACTGAGAGTAGGTAATGAGGAGGTGCTCCGTCTTGTTGAAAATGCAGCAAATTCTTAGTTAATGCAAGATTCCCGTGAGCATCTTTCTGGTTTTGTAGCTCGTGTACCATTATTGGTTTGATAGTTCCTTCCAGCATCTCAGCATAAATGTTGTCATTTAAATTCCCATCAATGAATAATGGGCCGATGATGGGCATCCCCTAATATACCTGCCCACACATTTATTTTCTCAGGATACTGCGTATACTTTTCTCTGAAAACGTGCAAATTTTCATCACTCCAATAACGGCAGTTTGTTTATTAAGTCCCCCATTCAAATAAAAGGTACAATAATCATTAAACCAAAATTTTTTTTACAAATTGAGGCGTAGCGATTATTCTGTTTGTCATTATTTCACAGAACTCAATTCGCCGATCAGGGTCATCATCACAAAGCTCTTGATGAATCTGCATTTTATACGAATTAAATTTGTGACGTTTCAATATTTTTCGAATCGACTCGCATGATATCCCTGTTATTGTAGCTGCTTGATAAGTAGACATTGTTGGATCCATGGCAAATTGTCCAAGGACCTCAATTTGGGTTGCTTCATCAAGTAATCTTGATTGGGTTCTTGTCTTATTGGCGACAGATCCAGTTTCTTCAAATTTAGAAATTAGTTGCTGGATATAAGCGTGGCTTACGTTTCTATCAGGATATCTCTGGTTGAATGATCTAGCGGTTTTGAAGGCACAGCGATTCTCAAAACCATAAATGAATATAATTCAACACGATCAGCCGTGGTGTCAACCATTATTAGAATTGAATAGGCAAACCGGTCACAACAATAATAACAGTTCGGAAAAAAATTATAACTTTTTACAAAAAAAATCGCAACAAATTGCATACAGAAAGAATGTTTAATATAAACTAGCCAACTGAAGAACACACATACAGAATGCGGTAAGGAATTAGGAACATACACCGAACTCAGACGAATTTTTGTGTATACAATCAGATCAATGGTATGAAACTAGTTAAATCGTGGTGGACTCATCGACGTCAATCACCAGCACAATGTACGTTGCAATGTTATTCTGTTATCTCAGTTTTTTGTCACATTCTGTATAGAATTTTTTGTTTACATTTATTTAATTGCGAAAAAAAGTTGTTCTGGCGCGTGGCAGTTTTTGCTCCCTGGCAAAACAGTTAGGCCGGCGCTGCAGGTAGCGTGGCTGTTGTGATATTCAATTGTGCGGCCGAAGTCTGGTTTTATTCTGCTATTCACGGGTTCAGTAAACAAACAGCAGTCATTTTTAAAATTTGAATCACTTGTTGATGAATTAAATCGAAAACTGCTAAACCAAAAAAAACCTTCTTTGGTACCATTGGAAAGCACTTTTCAAGTACTTTTCAATAATATATCACAAGTAGGGAGTTGCCATATAAGATTTTTGAGTTGGGATAGGTGGAGATGCATCACTTATTACAGTATTCGATTTCCCCCTCCATATCGCCAAAACGGTGATATCATTTTGAATAGTAAGTTTAAATCACTTATTCATAAATTAATTGAAAACTACTACACCAAAATAAAGTTTATTTGATATCATTGGAAAGCACTTTTGAACTTGTTTTCAATGAGGTATCACAATCAGGGGGGTTGCTATTTTAAGATTTTCGAGTTGGGATAACTGGGGTTGAGAGGGTGGGTGGGGGTGCGTCACCTATTACAGTAATCAAGTTCCCCTCTTATATCACCGAATAGCGAATGCAAGTTTTCAAATTGTCACCCGGCATAATACTTTTTGAATCGGTTAGCAAATGGTTTAATCGTCCAATTGTTTTTTGACACGACATAGACGAAAAAGACAATTAGTGATTTTTTACCGTAGAAAAGAAATGTAAATATATACGAAATTAGAATCGTAATTTTCATTCATAATCTTTAATTTGACTGTTATCAAGTTTTTTCTTAATTTTCAAATTTAAAGGAGATACAGTTTTTTGAAAGTATCTTTTATAGCCGAAGAAAACCAAATTATAGTATCTTCATAATTACAATCTCTTCGATAATTAATAGTCTGAATTCACCTGTGGGAACAAAAATAAAATAGTGACAGAAAACCAACTCAGAAATCTATAAAATATACCTCTTTATCAGTCTTCAGTGCTGACAAATATAAAAAATTTTCATAAATTTCACATCAAGGAGGCACAACTAGATATTCAGGAGAAACGAAACATTTCGTTAATAACCTCTTCTTGTAAATATTAGTTCCACTATTGTTTTTTTAATTTGTAGAAAATATACTGACTGGCATGAAGAAAATCTCACCAAAACGATCTCTAGCAGTTTAAAAAAATATTTAATAAAAACTAAAAAAAATTAAACACCCTGTGCTTCGAAAACATTATAATATAAATATAAATGTTTACATAAACTTGTTTGTTTCATTATTTGTTCCCAGATTATCTGTCTATGTGATAAATACTATCGTAAGGATGTGCTATAGTTTTAACTACTGGATTTCCATGTTTAAAAGACAAGAAATGTTATTAATTTAAATCCTTTTTCTCGACAATTAAATTTAATAGTAAGGAAAAATTAATCCCCATAAATTTCATTTAAAATCGGAACAAAAACCAGCGTAGGTATATATTATGTGAATCAAAAATAAATAAATTATGTTTATGTCGGGTTCAACACAACTGTGTAAGAAATGAGATAATCCCTTTCCCTAGATTAACGTTGCTAGTATGCCTTCCTTCAAAATAGGGAGAACTTGCTGGAAAATGCACCACTACTATATGAGGTTGCAAGCTACGCTGCAGCTGTACTTGATGCAACTTTTAATTGAAACAAATTTGTTACGGTGTAATTTCTTGAGGGTGACTTTATTAAAATTGTTCCTCATATTGAAGTTAATTCTCACTGATGGCTGTTAAAATTATATTAATTTAGATTAAAATTTACGACAGCTTTCATTAATAAAAATATGGAAGAGATTTTTAATGAAACAAGGAATAATATATAATGTTAAAGGTCCATAATTATTTATAACATAACAAGTAGATAGATCTCTTTATAATAGGTGTTTGAATCGACCTTTACTTGATGAAAATCCAAATAGGCTACAGGGTCCATAATCAGTCATTCATAATATGAAAACAAGTAGGTATATTTTTATTGACGCAATAAACATTTATTGATTTATTTTATTTATATCTGTCTTAAATAATTGTTTGAATCGACCTTTAATTGTTGAAAATTCAGATATACTGAACACATTTCTACACAAAAAAAATTTAATTTTTTTTTTATTTTAAAATTGATTAAAGATGAGAGTTTTCAAACCAAGAAAAGGCAAGACCGAAAAAAGTATACTCATCCAAATGGCTTACAGTCTCAAAAAATATTTAATTTCTACTCGTAATTTACGGGAAGCCATACGACATCCTCCTTGTTTGAAAATCTCGAATTGAGCAGTATACATCTGTTGCGAAGACAAGGTGACAGTAGATATTCCTGTTACTTTTAACGATGACAACGCTTCACATAATTTAGTTTCCAGACGAAACGTTTTCTAGTCATTAAACAATACTGGACAACCACGGGACTGCTTCACAAAATCAGTAGCCTAAATTAGGATTGTTTTAAGTATTTTATCACCTGCCGCAGCCAAGCAGTTTACCATCAGGTGCAAGCAGAGGAAACAATCTCCCTTGAGAAGAATGGTTGTAATAAGAAAAAATACAAAAGATTAATACCTCACCGCCAGCTCGAAACACTTCTAAATCTAAAATTCCTGCACTTTCACCAGTTGTAGTAGAGAATGGGGTCGCCAAAAAGTAGTACTGAAATGTACACATTTGTAGTAATTGCTACGCACAGTCTTCCTTAAATTTCCAGCTTTATGAGAATTTTGTCAAATTCAAATGTCCTACATATAGTACATACCAGTGGCGACTCGTGATATTGTCCACAGAGGAGGCTTGCCATTTAAAGGGCAACTAAATTTCAATATGATTACAATTTGCACGTTTCCCCACCACCCTTGAGGTAGTACAACGGCGCGTTACATTTTTTTTGTCGTGGGTTGATCGCCAGAGTAGCCCTACTATCCCACTTATAATTAAATTATAACTTCTAATAAAAATCAAAATAGTTTTGGAAAAAAATTGATAAATAAAAGTGTTTTTCTACAAACAAAAAATTGTATTCATTATCGTTGCCAGAGTGTAAAATTATTTTTTTTTATAAAAATTAAAATAGTTTTGAAAAAGAAATTACATAAAAAAATATTTCCTAAAAAATAGATAACGTAAATAAATATTTCTTCTAAAATAATAACTAACTATATTAATCTTTGGTGTAAAGTCTAAATATTTTTATTAATCAGTGATAACCTGCGATTTTCAGAACTAGCTAAATGGTTGATTACTTCTTCATAAAATGAAAATAAATCATTTTTCTTCAACTCTGACAAAAAACGTTTTTCTATTGAAATAAGCGATATATTTGACAGGCGGTCTTGAGCTATTGTGTTTCTAGTAAATGTTTTTATGCGTTTGAGTGCTGAAAACGATCGTTCTACAGGAGCTGAGGTTACCGGAATTGTTGACACTAAAGATAAAAGTTTATACAGTTCGGAGAGACAGCTTTTTAAATTATTATTATATATAAAATTAAGCATTTCTTGAGGCGATTTTAAATTTTTTAAAAGTTGCTGGTTAGAATACAACACACATAGTTCATTTCTTACCGAAATATGCTTAAAAAAAGGATACTGGTCCATTAATTTGTCCATTAGACTGTTAGGAAATGATTTAGAAAACATTATAAAATTATTAGGATTTACCAAATCGAAACATCGCAAAATATTTAAATCGGAAAATCTAATTTCAATTTGAACTATAATAGTGTCCAAAATTTCTGTAAAAATTTGTTTGTAATGTATGTCAGTCCTGTCAAAGTTATATTATGTTGTCTTTTTTTTTACTGTGGCTCATCATCTGATTTTTCAATATTTTCTACAAAAACATTATATAAAGTATTGAAATGTATTTCGTTATTGCGAAATTCTTTTAATTTAGATATAAGTAAATTAAGTCTATTTTAGAACATGTTATATTAGTTAATTTATTCTGTAAAATTTGGAAAACAACATCAGTTTGCTCAAAAATCATTTTAAAAACCTTTAGAAAAAATATGAAGTTTTTATCCAACAATAACGATTTTAACCCGTAAGCTGCTCTTATAGACTGATCGTCATTTAAAAAGTCTTCACTTTCCGAAATAAAATCAAAAAATCAATAAGTTTTTCCTGTATGTCAACAGTGAAAACAACTCTATGAAAAAATTCCAACGAGTGAGAGCATTACTCGGAATTCTATGTTCCATAATTCTATTTAAAATATCAGATCTTTTACTAGATTTTGAAAAAAATGACGAAAAACCAGTAATATTTCAAAAAAAATATTTTAACTTCTTTAATTTCGTTACAGACTTTACCCAAAACCAAATTTAATTTGTGTGCGTAACAGTGAGTGAATTAAGCTTGAGCAATATCTTTTATTTTAGTTTGGAGTCCATTAAGATGTCGTGACTTAACCGCAACGTCGTCATAGGTTTGTGCAATTAATTTATTTTTCAAATCAAATTTACCAAGTTCCACTACTCACATCAAAAAAACCAACAAACCTTTCAACAACTTCACCGTGCATTACATTTCTAAAAATTACGGAAAGTTGAGATTTACAAGTAATGTCCGTCGTTTCATCAATTTGCCATGAGAAAAATTCCCAATTATGTAGTTCTTCATAAATTTTGCCTTTAATAATGAAGTTAACACTCTCAATTAGGTCATTTCGAATTGATTTAGACGTCTCGGAAAAAACAGTTCTGTAATTTTGGATCATACGTTTTTAAAAAATCTTTAAATATGTAACGGCATCAATTAAGCTCTATAATATTTCCCTATTTTCACGGACTTTTTCATTAAAATTTTCTATTTCTCTTTTATGCGCAGAATCCAAGAAATTTACAATAATTTGTTTACCCAACATTTCGAATTTAATGCAAGATGAAATATGCTTCTGAGATTTTTCATGCCTTTCTAAACCTCGCGACAAATTTTGCAAATTATTAAACCCGGCCCTGCCCCAAATTGAGGATTTATCGTTAGTAAATAACAAACATTAACCATTCGATTTTTTGATTATTGCTATCACTAAACGCTCTGTTTTGTTTACCTCTTGTGAAAAGTATTGACGGCATTGACGGTGTAGGTCTGACCATTTTTTTTAATTCTTACCTATTGATCATAACTAAGAGAACTAAATCCATTTAACAACAAATAATTCACCACGTCTGGACAACAAGACATGTCGTTGGGAATATTTTCACCTAGAGCACTCATTTTTCAACCACCTGTTAAATATTTTATGTATGTTTATGTTCTCCCACGAAACCACAAATTACCACTGTCCTTGTTCTATAAACTGTTCATACTCTTGTGAGAGAGGGGATCAACGCTCAACTGAAGCGTACATGCGCTAGAAAGAGATGGGGTGCTAGAGGCTAGCTGCCCTAACTGAGAGATCCAGCCAAAAATTCTAGGTCACGAACAATGTATTGAAATGGGGGTTGGCTGGACGCTAGCCTCAGTTCATCGGGGCAAGCGCGAAGCGCGATGGGAGACCGGGAAATATGCATACGTGGAGTCGACTATCCGGACTATAATCTTACATGTTTGTGGAAAGGAAATGCAAACTTTTGTTTTTACACTGAAAATTAATTAATGAATTATAAACAACATTGAGAATTGGTATATACCTAAGTAGAAATATCTACTTGTGAAAAATATTAATTTGAAGATATTCTGCTTCTCCCAAAATTGTAGAGGAGGCTCAGCCTCTCCTGCCTCCCCTGACCAACCGCCTCTGGTACATACCACTGCATAGATGATACTATGAAACTCAAAATTTGAAATTGTCAAATTGATAATGGTCTTTTAAATTTGATATTCGGCTCATAACTCCTGCCTTGGTATAATTATTTTATAATCAACTTTTCTATTTTGTAAGATTTTTTAACCATGCTTGCTAATATTATAATATTAATTAATTACATGGGTAATTTAATTAACTGATTTGTAGTTCAGAATTATATCTGTACATTCAAATCATTTAAACTTTGACATGATTTTCGTTATATAACATTTGTAACAATTAAAACTAAAGGCATAAATAAATTTATAATCAGTAAATTATGTAGTTCATAGTGTTTTAACTATTATTACCAGTTGGTGTACGTTCATGTTCATTAAGAGGGTAATTATTTGAAAATAAATGAAGTAACTTAAAATTTATGTTAAATTTCATTTCATTTTCTCGGATAGTTGAATTTCAAAGAGTCGTTAAGGAATATTTACAGCTTTTGTAATTTTTAACATCATTTTATTATAGTTATGTGTTTCCTTAAATATCTCAACAACACTCTTAACCAGGTTTTTGTAGTTTGGATCAAGCACATATAACAGGTATTTAGTTGAACTATTACAATAAAATTCCTCAAGGATGTGAGGATTTCACAGTCTAAGAATGAATTTATACACCTCTTACATATAATTATTAATGTATGCTGTGTTAAAACACTTAGCATGTGAATGATTAATGCAAATATAAGCTTAATCTTGCAGTATTTAGCGCCATTTCTCTTGGCAGTTAATTTATATGCTGCAAAAGACACTTAATTCCTGCTGCTTGCAATTTTACATTTCCTTCACTGAAAGCTGTAATTATTTAGTTTATTTTATTGTGTCATATTCACATTTACCTATTTATATGTCTCGCTCTTACTCATGTAGTAATATGTAAAAGTATCGAAAAATAGAAGTTGACATACAATGTTCTATCATATTTATTCGTATCATATTTTAGTTTGTTGTGGGTAAAATATTGACGTACTATTAATTTTAGTAGTCCATGACCATTGACCTTTGATCACCTTCATTTAGACACTGCCATAAAAAGTAAATGCTGGAAATCTTCTTTTATTTATGCAATACAATGGCATAAATCTGTTATTAATATAAATTAAAATTCAAACATTTCCTTATAAATATTGTACTAGATTTGACGCAAACTTTTGTTCATTGTACTAGAGGAATTGCTTCATTGGCTCTTATTTTAGAAAATTTTAGGTTTTCCTGTAGCGTAATTATTTATGTGATGACTGATGATTTTTAAATATACACTATTGGACTCGTTTTCATGCAAAACCTGCATAATGCGATAAAAAATAAGAGAATTAGAGCGTAAATATGCGGAAGAGAGTTGACTATACTGCTTCATTGCTACTAACGCGCCAATATCCATTTGGCATGATGACGGTCTCGGATGCTAGGGCCAGGCAGGACTATTGCCTTTTTACCCTAGTCATCGCTGTAGACCTGGACCGGCCTCGTGCAGGGCGGGTTAACTTACTTTACGAACGGCCCCACTCACAAATGTGAGCTGTGCCGAAGATTTCGGTCAACCTCCCTGGGTCCTGGCTGATGAACCCTGCTGGCTAGGGCCTCTTCTGGCGCTCTTCTGTCTTCGTCTTCTTTCTTCGCCAGCTTGTCACCCCCGGGGGTAGTCATCTGTCTGTCAGGGACTGTGTGGATATTCTGTGACTTGGGATTGACTGCCAGTACACAAAGTGTCAATTGACACATTGTCATCTGGATCATCGGACAAGGTGAGGATGAACTGTGTAGCTCTAGGAGGTGAAGGCCTAAGTGCTTTCTTAGCACTTTCGTCCTTCACGGAGCCAGGGGGACAACGGGCACTGGTCGGTTTACTGACCGGCGCCCGCAAGGTTTGTGGGAGGGTGGTTGGTCGTGTCATGTCTTTTCAGTGGGTTTGTTCCATCTGTAAGGAAAGGATTAGTTATACTTACCCGTTATCCAGTAACTGTACCTTCGGCCTCTTGTGCCTCGGTGCGTCGGCCGGATCATAGGAGGTGGCCTCCCTGATCAGCGGGTTCCTGTGCTCCTCAGCTAAGTTGTACAGTTTCTTCGCTCTATCCCGGATGATTTCGGTGACTGGTGTGTACTCCAGGTCCCTGAAGATGTCAGCGTTTCTAACGTACCATGGTGCGCCCACCGCTGTCCTAATGGCCACGTTTTCCACGGCTTGGATCTTCGCTTGGTATCCCCATGCTACGGAGGCGTAGGTCAGCTGTGGTCTGATGAGTGCTTTGACTAGCAGAAGCTTGTTCCTCAGACTGAGCCTGCTCTGGTTCCCTACCATCGGGTAGATGAGAGCTCTCGTCCGCTTGGCCTTTACCACGATGGCTTCGGTGTTCTGTCTCCATGTCAGGCCTTTATCCATGATTACGCCAAGGTACTTGACGGAATCGTGCCATTGGATGTCCTCGCCGAACATGGAGACGTGTCCTGTGGGGGGTTTCCTTGCGTCCTTTCCTGAAGAGAATCGTCTGGCTTTTCTCCGCGTTGACTGCGACTTTCCACTTGATACACCATTCTTCCAGAAGAGAGGCTGCCTCTTGGAGTCTTCTGGTGGCTGTTCCCGCTCTCCAGGATCTGGCCGTGACGGCCGTGTCGTCCGCGTAGAGTGCCATTGCGGTGCCTTCGGCCCTTGGGAGATCAGAGGTGAAGACAGCGAACAGATGGGGTGACAGCACAGAGCCTTGGGGGACTCCGGCTTCCATCGGTCGATACGTGGACACACAGTCCCTGATCTTCACTCGCATCTGTCTCCCCGTGCAGGTATGATCTAACTAGTTTGACGAGTGCAATGGGATAACCCATACTCATCATTTTAGCTAGTAGACCATCGTGCCAGACCCTGTCGAAAGCCTTCGCAACGTCCAGGAGTAGTGCCGCCGTGACCTGTCTTTGGTTGAAACCTTTGGTGACTTCTTCGGTGATCCTAAGCACTTGGAGTTCCGTACTATGTCCTGTCCTGTACGCGAACTGTTCATCCGGGATGATTTGGAGCTCTTCGGTTTCCTCTTCTATTCTTCTCAAGATGACGCGCTCGGCTACCTTGCTCACAGCTGAGAGTAGGCTGATGGGCCTGTAAGAGGAGGGAAAGAGTAGTTCCTTACCTGGCTTCGGGATGACTATGACGTCGGCCTTCTTCCACCTGTCCGGAAAGTATCTGAGCCTCAAGATCCCGTTGATGATATTCACCAGGGCTGCCACCCCTTTGCTGGGTAGCTTCTTGAGGGCGATGTTTCCAATCTTGTTACATCCAGGAGCTTTCCTCGGCTTTAAGCTCCTTAGAATCTCCTTGACCTCCTCTGGAGTGGTCGAACGGATGTGATCATCGTCTGGCAGGCGGAGCATCCGACGCACTCTGCGTTCACGTCATCAACCCAGTCCTCGTCCTCATCATCGAGTTGGTTTTCCCTACACTGCAGTTCCAAGCTGTCCGCGAATGCTTCGGCTTTTTCCTGGCAAGTGTAGACAATCCCATTCTCTCCGTGGATTGGGGACATTGGTTTCGGCCTGTTCCGCAGAGCACGCTGGGTGTTCCAGATGCTCCTGTCCTGTGGGTCCAGTGATTCCAGGTGACGCTGCCATCCTTCTTGACGGTGTTCCTGGAGGGCAGCTTTCATTGCTACTAACGGCGTTCGGTGGGTTACAATGTGCAAGCGAATGTCGAATTCTGCAATAGCATAGAGCAACTGTCTTTGTCATCTACCAGTTTTCTATTATTCCAGCACTGTCTGCTACATTAAACGCAGGTTTTGCATGATATTGAGTCCAATGGTGTTGTATAATTTCGGTAGCTTATTATACAGAAAAAAATATCTAAACTTAAGTATTAAGTGGTTACAATTAATGCCAACTTTATTGAAGAAATGCGTGTATTTATCTAAACTTATCAAACACAGCCGTAAATGGGCGTTAAAGTTACTTAGAAATAATAGTGGTAATAATACGTTTACTTTTTGCTTGTATTGTAATATGTCTCATGTCTCGATACTGAAGGTACCATAGACCAAAATATGACGATTGAGCCCAACATGTTTTATACCAATGTTGCTGGTTTAAGAGATGGTATTCAAAGTTGAAATTTCTCAATAATTTTGAAAGTTTTCATAGTATCAACTTGAAAATTGGCAGCTTTACGTTTTTTGGCATAATAAATAAGTATTTAGAACTAATTTTAACGTTGCCTATCGGGGGATCTATTATTACTTATTGCTTTGATAAATCCAGGAATATTTTTGTGTCTGTAGAATTATGGGCAAAATAAATGGACAATCTGAAAGTGCGTCCTTCTTTACATTTTTACGTTTTTTTTGCAATTTTTAACCCTTAAAAATACAAAGTGTGCCTGGTAAATAATAAATAATTAATAGAAATAGCACGGACACAGAATCATAATTTAGTATTTGTTTTTATTTTTACACTACAAATAAAGTTATCTTTGTATTTTAAGGATTAAAAATTGAACAAAAACGATGTTTTAAGAGCAAATATCTCAAATACGGATAGAGATATCGAAAGTAAACAACAGTCATGCTCTTTCAGCTTTCCGATTCATTTTGCCCATAATGCTACCTACAAAACATGTTTCGATTTATCAAAGCAGTAGAGCATAACTAGCGCCCTCTATGACCAACGTTAAAATTAGTTGCAAATTCTTATTTGTCATGCCAAGAAACGTAAAGTTGTCAATTTTCAAGTTGATACCTTTACAAATTCTCAAAATTATTGAGAAATTTCAAAATAAAATTCTAACCAGTAACATTTGTATAATCGTAATATTTTATCATTAGATTTTCCATTCACTCTGTATAATAAATCTGTCTAAATTGTTCTTACTCAAAGGCGGTTTAGAACAGAAACAGACAGACAACCGCCTCATAGGCATTTAATTCGTGGACAGGTAAAGAAATTCTCAGAGACTGCAAGTTTAAATAAAGAAAAGTCAAGTGGAATACCAAGGCAGTCTTTAGAAACAGTAAATGCTGTTCGTCAGGCCTGTTAGAAGTCTAAAAAGTCAGTCGATGGTATGTTGCCGAACTTGATTTTCCACATTCTACAGTTCGCAAAAATAAAAATCATAGTTTTTTTTCATATCAGTTTATTTGGAAAAAAAGAACGTTTAACCTTTATATAGCTTCTGTCATCTATGTATGTAGTGTATATTACTGCATTATTGATTATTTTGGACAAAATAATGAATGACATTGATGTTAGCACCATCTGCATTTGTTACATCCAAGATCTAAGTATATTTGAAATATAGTATACAAATTGAGTTTAGTTTGGAGATGCATCCCATCCCAACCGAGAGTAATTGTAGTGACGCCATCTAAACATAATATCCTCAAACTGAAAACAATTCTGGTCCAGAACCATGATATAAGTTTTTATTTATGCAATACAATGGCACAAATCTGTTATTAATATAAATTAGAATTCAAACATTTCCTTATAAATATTGTACTAGATTTGCAAAAGAGGTACCGACGTAAACTTTTGTTCATTGTACTAGATCTAGTACAATTGTTCCAAAAAATGGCAGCCCTGCTCCTGCTAAGCTACTAAGTTTGCACTTGCACTTGCAATGGAACAAATTGGTTTGCCGGCTATCTGCAAACCAGCGTTGAAGTCTGACGTAAATAGGAGTGGTAGTGAATCAGTTGAATAGTTGATTTAATCCAGAGAAAAGAATTTAAAATGTGTTTTTGAAACACCCTATAGAATCGTGTAACTTCCCAAGAAAGAATTTTAAAGGAGGTATATGAGAAAACCCACTTAATTTTTGTCAAGGAATCTACCTGCAAAATATTTACACCTATTTGCGGAACACACTGTATACATATATAAATTTTTTGAGTTAAATAATATATGCTTACTTAAATAATTCCGATGGCAAATCCTCTTTTTTACAAGTTTAATGACTTTTTAAGTATAAAAAATTATTATGGAAGCATTTTAATCATTCTGTACTGTTACAGGTGTGCCAACAGTTCTTTTTATGTAGAGAAACTAGTTTTTCAAATATTAATGTGCATTTGTGACCAATATTTCTCTGAGGATTTTAATTACTTGTAAGTTAATCAGATAAAATGTTACACTGCAAAGAAATAATATTGTTGTATTTTCTTAAAGGATACGTTTGTTGAGATTTTATTTCTTTTATTAGAGAAGGGGAGTATTACTATATTTAGCCTTCCGCCGTGTATTTATGAGGCAAGCAAACAACAATTTTTATTCGGAAAAGTACTTGTCAAATACAGCGAAACCGTTTGTTGATTGTCTATTAGTGGCGAAAAATTGAAATCTCTGTTTGTTTGTTAATAATGCAGTTACATAAGCCAAAGTATTGTATCCTTATTAAATTTCAGAAATATAAATTTACTTTGTTGGAATTGACCCTTTCTTTAATAAATTAGTACATTATTTTGAATTTTTAAAAATAATGTTTGCAAGTTGAGAACGCCCTAAAATCACAAATATCTTTTCTAAAATACATTAGTATTATGAATATCTTACCTATCGACTTATGTCTATAATAATCTACCTCCACAGCTACACAACAAATCAACAAATGTATAAAACGTCAACTTAAGACTCTGATTTTGAACGACGAATTAAACATAAATTTAAAATTGTTTTAGACGGTGATAAAGACATATGCTAGACATCGTATACTGTTCTGTTAGATATTATATATACATATACTGTAGATATACATAAACTAGATATAAGTGAGATATACATATCTTGTAATATTAGATATTATATACTGTAATATCATATTGTCAGAAAATATTTTATATAGGGATATATAAATATTTCATATTCGTTTTAGATTTAAATTAAACATTTCGTTTAGGTATTATGAAAATTGTTCATGTAGTCTGTCTGACGGTAATTATAAACTTTAGTTTACCTATATAAGATATTTCCGGCCAGAATAAAAACCGGTGAAGTTTTGTGAGGGTTGGCGTACCAGGCATGGACTCTGATTTCGCTGATTTTCACAAAACGTCTGTTTATGTTTTTGGGCAAGAGAAAAATAGGAGGTGCCCCTTACACGAAGCGCGTGGAATAGCGTGGCTCCGGATTGGTTAGATTCGGGTTCTAGACCAAAAAATAAGTAAACGGCGGTCGTCTCGTTCGAGAGAAGAAAAAAATCGACGGGCAGTGGAGATCTCGGGCTCTCCGGAAGAAAAGGCCGTTACGTTTGAGACTACCCGGAAAGGAAGTACTTTGTTGAAAAAAAAATAGTGAGGTTTCGGGCTCTCCGGAAGGAAATGCAGTTACGTTTGAGACTACCCGGAAGGGAAGTACTTTGTTGAAAAGATAGTGAGGGCTGACTACCCGGAAGGGAAGTAAATACAAGTGACGTTCATGTTAGGCTCTCCGAAAGGGAAGCCAATAGTTAAAAGTAAACTAAAGTAAAGTGGGTTGGTATTTTCCGGAAGGGAAGGATTTTGTTTTTATTTGTCGGGGTCGGTTCATTTTTTGTTGAATCAGGCGCCGCGCCGGGTAGCGTAAGAAGAGAAAAGTCCCGAAAGGGTGAAGATCGAGAGTGAGTGTACAGAGTGGGAAAAGTTCCGAAGGAGTGGATATTCCTGTTGTGTCAAGAGTGCCATCCAGTTAGACAGCCAGCAGCCACCGCCCAGAGATGGAGGCCGTAGGGCAAATTGTATAAGTAAATTGCTTGTTTGTCCTTTATTAACCCTACGTGCGACGTATAGTCAACCATAAATTCTTTTCGTTTTGTCTTTTTTGTTCATTGGTTAAATATATTTCCTCAAAATTTTTAATTAGTTGGTTTTCATTTTGGAACCCACCCTCTTTGTTCGAAATAAGAAACCTCTCCGTCCCTTAACAACAGGTCGTCTAAAAAAATCATTCTATTTAATTCTTAACTTACCTCAATTAAATATTAATAGCGTACCTTGAAATGTTTCATTAAAATTTTTAAATAATTAATTATCAGCGTCATTCGACACTCTCAATAATAGTTCATGTCATATATTTTAATAATTTGTTCTTATTGACATTGACATTTTTGTAACTAAATTAGACATTTCAAATGACAAACTGCTAAATTTATTCTAACCCCATATTATGAAGTCAAATATGAAAAAATTTCATTTTACATCAGCTTTATTTAAGTACTTGGAAAATATATTTTATGGGATTGATATAGTAGACATGGTTTACAATCTTTCATCAAGAATATATTTTTTTCTAGAGGCAAATACAAAAAAATTTTGGGTCCCGTGGACCCACTTTCAGATGGCCAATTTTGCTCATCACCGAATTTTTCATTGTCTTTGGCTTTTAGAACAAATGTACCAAATTTGAAAGCTTTATCTCAAAAACTGTGGTTGCTATCACGATACTACAGATATGCGGACAGATTTTTTTCTATAAAGTTATGTTTTTTCATTATAATTCGTCAAGATTCGTCCAGAAATGCACTAAAAAAAATTTTCCAAAATTGTACCTTTCTTCTTTCATTCATTATGTCTCTTCTGGTGGTACCACATTCACCAAATTTAATGTGTCACCTAAAATGTTGTTGAAAATCTTAATTGTCAAATTTGGGATTCTCTCATTAGTGTTTTTTGAGTTATCCCGGATACACACACACACACGCATCGATAGACATCATTCGGAAAATAGTCAGAATGGATTCAGGAGGGTTCAAAATGTATATATCAATCAAAATCTCGAGGTCGAAAAAAATCACGATTCCATATATAGAGTATAGGAAAAGTAAAAAGGGGCAGTTCAAAGTAAATTTATATTTCTAAAATAATAAAAATAGGTTATTAGTGACAATTTTTATAATTAACTAAAATACCTTGCATAAACTGAGTTAACTCATTTTTGATATATCATAGTTTTACATCAAGCAGGACTGACTCGATTTCAAAAATTTTTATCCATTACACTCTTATCTACTCATATCTATCCTGGGACACGTGTATATGCCGCTGCGTGGCTTGATTCTTAGGAGAGGAAAACGGCACCTCTATAGAGTGCGTTGAACTAATGGAAATGATTTTGACCGCATGCATGGTCGAATTTTGTTGAATATGAGGAACAACATGATTGTACTGAAAGGTTTGGGGAAGATTTATGTTTTATTTACATGCATATTTAAATCGTTAAAACTATATATATATATATATATATATATATATATATATATATATATATATATATATATATATATATATATATATATATATATATATATATATATATATATATATATATATATATATATATATATATATATATATATATATATATATATATATATATATATATATATATATATATATATATATATATATATATATATATATATATATACATATAGATATAGATATATATACATATAGATATATATATATATATATATATATAAACATATAGATATATATATATATATATATAGATATATATATATATACATATATATAATATAATATATATATAGATATACATATATATATATATATATATATATAAGATATATATATATATATATATATATATATATATATATATATATATATATATATATATATACATATAATATATATATATATATATATATATATATATATATATATATATATATATATATATATATATATATATATACCGGTGTCCCAGCCCGCGTCGGCCAAATGTCCTGGCTCTCTTATAAGAGATAT